>JABFPJ010002147.1:0-21067 GCA_022817425.1 Gryon sp. ZL-2020
TATTTTTTTTTTTTTTTTTTTTTTTTTTTTTTTTTAGAAAATCGAGCTCACTCTACGAAAGAAGGCAGAAAAGACACTGTAAATCACAACTTTTCATCAACCAAAGGCAATGATATTAACAGTCTGTTTCTGGTTTACGAACTTAGTAAAAAGTACCGAAAATTATTTGCCGTGAAAGAAGTTAGTTTTAAGATTAAGCCACGTGAGTGTTTTGGTTTACTTGGCATAAATGGTGCGGGAAAAAGTACGACTTTCAGAATGTTGACGGGAGAAGAACTGCCGGACAATGGAAGCTTATATTTGAAGGAAAAAGATATTAACTCACAAAAAGCTGAAGTACGATTTTTAATCTTCTTAATTTTTGTTTCTCTTATGTTATGTATAATACAATTTTAATTCCCTTATGCAGTATCTTTCGCAAATGGGTTATTGTCCACAAAATCATGCACTCATTGAAACATTGAATACAAAGGATCATTTGAGGTTATTTGCATTACTTCGTGGAATCCCGAAAGCAAATGTTGAGACGGAAGTTAAAACATGGATTGAAAAACTTAGTATGTAATTTAAATAAAGCAATTCTTCGACTCTGAAACTTGTATTAAGTAAACTTTTTAATACAATTTACTTTTTTAGATTTGCACGTTTGTGCGACAAAGCCAAGCGTAACATATAGTGGAGGAAATAAACGAAGATTAAGCATAGCTATTTCAATGATAGCAAATCCAAGTTTAGTGTTATTAGACGAACCTACTACTGGAGTTGATCCAGCTGCCAGAAGATCCTTATGGAAAGTCATTGCTTCTTCGCAGCTTGGTGGTCAATCAATTATTCTTACATCGCATAGGTAAAAATGAACTAAATTTATAAAATAAAATACAAAATATAAACTTAATATACAAAACAAAAAAAAACAAAAACAAAACTTAATATAAACAATAAAATTTATAGCATGGAAGAATGCGAAGCTCTTTGTAATCGATTGGTAATTATGGTAAAAGGCGAGTTGGTTTGCATCGGTCCTAGTCAACAATTGAAGCAAAAGTTTGGTGTAGGGTTCGATATCCAAATTAAACTAAAATCAAACGTTACGGCTCAAGCTATTATAGATTTAAAAAACGAAATGAAAACAAGACTTCCATGTAAAATTGCCGACGAAAATGCTGTACGTATTACAAATGATAAGATTTATATTATAGCATAACAATTACTTTTTTAACAGTTATTCATATTTTTCAGGGCTTAATTGCGTACCATGTTACGAATGATAAACTGACCTGGAGAGCCATGCACAATGCAATGAATATTTTAAAAGAAAATCACTACTGTATTGATGATTACACCATAATATCGGCAACTTTGGAACAATTATTCTTACAATTCGCCAGAGCAGCCAAAGTATCTAGTATTAGAAGTGATAATCACCCAAGCGTAGTCTAATTAATTTATATGATTATCGTATTATTATTTCAGTACATACATTATAATAAATATTTATAGTTTATTTATACGTCATTACTTACATTGAAATTATTATTATTATCTAAATTATAAATAACGCGGGAATTCAAACAGTATTTATAATAATTAAAAGTATTTATCTTATGCTGTTGCTTTTGATTAAAGTTACCTTTTTTTAAATATTTGTATATAAAAAACAATCAATGGAAAATGAGAAAAAATAGATGCACGAAGACTAATAATACTTTTAAAAAATGTACAGAAATGTGAGAATGATTATAATTTGTATAAATGAAAAATAGACAACATTTTAATTAAAATTTTTGACACATTAATCCACAATATTTGTCTAGAATTAAGTCAAGCATATAGTATAGCTTTTTTTATTTAGTTGTGAAGAATTACTTACAAATAAATATTTGTTTAATATTGAATTTTCTACAATCTTTGAAAAGTGTTCTACCGATATCGTAATAATGTAAGCTTAACTTAACACATGCAAACTCTACTAATATGTAAAAGACTTGAATATTAAATATTTATTTATATTATTATTAACTTGTAAGCTATTATTTATTAAGTAAACTTTCTTACACAAAGATGTGACTAAAATTGTGTATAAGAACTTAAAAATAAAAATGATTGAAATTCGTATTTATTAGTGCCTTTATTTATCAAATGGTTCTTACAGTAATAAATTAGTTTATAATATCGAAATTTGATCCTTTTCTGTCAATTGATTGAAATTGCCAATGGACTATTTTTGTCTATCCTATCGCCATTAGCAGCGACATGATAGTCGAGCAAAACAGGACGAAAAGTCGGTCGGGGTGAGTCGAAGCATGTAGCCAATGGTATTGCACGCCCACTCGCCACCCATTATTGCGCACGTGTGTGGTCCCGACGGTTGGTCGCGTGTATGCTATTAGCAAAAAGAAAAGATACACTCAATGTCGCAACATTATATGACTTCAAGGGGGAAAAATGAATAAAAACGTGGCACTGTAGTACTGTAGTACTGTAACTTGAAGTATATATTTTTGGACGTAGCGCGTGCACTGACATTGAATGTAAGATCAATGAATGGCTTGAGAATTTGAATGAACAAAAAATAAATATGTAGTTTATTTAGAAGTAAAATAGAATTAAGCGAATGAGTAAGCATAAGAAATATTGTATGTATTAAATTTTTGATATGAATTTAAATAATTATTAATGCATGATTAACGGGTCAAAAAAGTCAACCGTGACCATACTTATTAATGTTGAATTTCATTAATTTTTTATATATTAAAACTTATAGTGAACAATATTGTTCACGAAGAAGTTAAGAATGTTGTTTTTTCTTAAAATTTGTCAATTTGACTAGTTAAATAGTAGCTGAAGTACACATCTGTCGTGGCAAATGAAGCTCGACATGACGTACATTTACGGAGTACCGCAGCGTTCGATCGTATGGCACACTTCTCATTTGAAGTTACCTAAAGTGGAAAATAGCTTGGTACCGCGGAAGAAAAGCAGCGGTTCGGCTTGGGGAAGCGATCCGACGAAAACAAATTGAACCCGTTAAACACAAACCTAACCAATAATCACTCACGGTGATCTTGTATCTACTTGTCAAGGAACAGCATTACTCTCCGTTGTTCATTTATTCGTATAATTTTGCTCATTACGGAAATATTTGGATTCTCGTTCTAACGAGCTTGTTTGATTAGGTACAAATTAGGTTCGTATCAAAGTTCGTCAGACACTAACAAATGGACGCTTGTTCTAACTAAATTATGAACTGTAGTTGCCGGAGAAAGTCATCGACATTTCTCGATAGCTTTCTTAATTTATATAAAGATCGTATTATACTTTGTTAATAACATTGTTTTAGGCCGCTATTATAAGTATACAAGAAAAATAGTATCAAGGAAATTTGTGAAATACGAATAAAGAATAGTTATAAGCTGTCGAATTACACTTTCATAGTTGATCGTGGTAACAGCTCGATTTTCATAGTAGATCTGTTTCCTATATCCAAATACCAAAAATTGCAAAAAAAATCAGAGTAAATTCCGTAAAATTTAAACAGGTTGGAAAGTTGTCTAGATAAAAATTACATTTAGCCTAGTTCGCGATGTCTACTGATGATGTAATGCAATTTTTTTAATGAAAACCACTGGATTTGATTGAATTTAATGATAACAGTTATGTAAGATTTTCTGCGGGCACAATCGAAGAGGCGCTGGCATCGAATATAACGACTGAATTCCATGGAATGACTTGCGGTTTGGTCAGATCGTTTTTTCTTACAATTTTTTTTCGTCTGCACATTGCCAATGTTAAGGATTTCGATAAGGAACGGGTTTTCGCAACGACACTACCTCGAGTAAGTTCAATCTGGCAAATTTTTCGCAATTCTAAATACATGTAAATAAATTGATACATTAATTAAGAGAACGTTAAATAGATTTCGACGTTAATTAAATACGCGGGTATCATAAGACGCTTGTGATAACGTATAAATAAATTGGACAAATTTCCCAATGAATTTTTGTCGTATCAAAAAGTCGAGGTCATTAGAATGTTATGGCGCGAATTAATTGTCGATTGCGAATGAGGTGTATGAGAAAGTTAGCGATATTAAGAACTTATAATTATTTAAAAATGAAGCATCAGAATTTTACAGTGACGTACATGTTAATTGTTTTTTAATTTTTATTTTGGATAGTTTTACAATGCATTCGTTATAAATCATTCAAAATTAATTAGAGCATAATACCATAATTACAAGGCAAGATCCTTGAATGAAAGATGGATCCTTCGTCTGAAGTTAATCGATCAGTGAGAATCTGCGGGAAATAAAGTTATTGCACTTTAGACTCAACTTACAAGATCTTGATAATTAATTAAAAATCATTTCTGCAACCGTGAAAGGCTAACGAAGTGACGCAGTCGTCGATGTCTACCTCAACTTGCTCGAAAAGAAATTAAATAATTAAGAAATAAAAGTTCGTCGTTCATTTCAGTTTTATTTATCCTTCGTTTTGGCTTGGAATATTTATAAACTTGAAATTAACATATAATTTCACGGCATAACAAAAAAATGTTATGTCAAATCATACACGTTCATGTAGGAGTGAAGTGGTTTTTGAATAATTCCTTACGTGTGTCAAATAAAAAGATTAATTTTTAAATTTAATTTAAAATAAATGTATCAATAAAGTTAATAATGAAATAAAAAATGTAACTATTTAATTTTTTATTTAAAAAAATTATTATTAAATTTCAAATATTTTAAACATTATTTTTAATTTGCATATTTTAAAAAATTTGCTCATAGGAAAGTTTTGTAAACTGATTTTCAAATTATACGTATATACATCTCAATTATTTTTTATTTATTTTAAACATTTTCTTTATACTTTTTTACTAGAATGTGTTCGTTCTAAAAGATAAACGTTCATCTTTAACAAACATTAAAATCGAGATTAATGTTCCGAGCAGTTATCTCTTTGAGCTCACCACACATTCCATCGACATGTTTTGTATCGCTATCCATTGTCAAAGGCGCCTATACTCATCTCATCATTTTATCGGAGTCAAGCGATATTTGATATCGATCATCAGTACAATCTCAAACCTTTACAATGAATAGTTTCAAAAGCTTTCAACTATCAGCCATTCTCATTTATCAACTCACAAGAACTTGAACAACTTTTATCCTATTGCTGAAGTGAGATCCATAAAGTAAAGTTTTCTTTTTCTTTTTGGTTATTTTATATATATATACAAGAAAAATATATATAGATGATGTTTGAAATTGCAATGTTGACGTCAAATAAAAAAAGGCAAATTTTACCCTGAACAGAATGTCACAGTTTGCTGAATTAATGACAAAAGGCTTGCTGTCAGAAGTGCCGATACACTGTACGCCCTCGCAACTGTCTATCGGCGATTAAAACATACGCGACCATAACTTGTTACCCCCGACAAAGCTATACGCGAGACGGCACTGTCGGGCTATGCGAGCAAACGACGTTCACAAAGCCAGTCGCGCTCAAAGCTTAATTCACCTTCAAACAATGCACCGCGATATCGTTTGTTCCAGCAGAAATAGATTTTCAAACGCACCTGGAATATACGGAAAATTTCATTTCAGACAAAATAATCGGTTAGAGTTGCTCGTTAGAACGAGGTCGGTATGATAATATTAGAGAAATGGTAATATCTTCAGTAATTATATAAAGATAAACTTTCACAGTGTACAGAATTTTGTCATAAATATAGCAAAATATTAATAGTATATTCAAAGTTAGTTAAAGGTATTGAAAAATAGAAATGGTTATATATCTTATAAATTATTTGCCGCGTAAGTTGCGAAATTTGAAAATTTAAAATTATAAGATTGAATAGAAATAGAATATAAATTATAATAGTAATATAAATAATATGCTGAATTTATCAACAATATTATAGACTTGAATATACATTAACTGCACTTAACCTAAATTCGAAACAATCAATCACTTTTATGTACGTTTAAATACTCCGAAGTTTATTTTTAGACCATAATTAAACGGAAATTAGTACGCGAAAGCACGACGTAAGATTGTAACAGATTTTTTGTATAAGGTCTATTAGAGTTTCTGAATGCATAATGTGTAATCGAATGATACGCTCAAATGCCGCTCTAGGCAGGTACTTTGCCTTGAGTGATGGCTTACAAATCACGTTATGACCGATCTATTATTCGACAAAAACTAAACTGTTTTCTCTGCGTGAAAATCCATTAATACCGGGGGCTTGCGTAAGTCAAAAATCAATGATTGGGACCTTAATGGGCTGGTCCATTAGGACTGGTTTAATCTTCCATCTACATTATACCGACGTACAGATCAAAGAATGACCGGGCACGTTTCATCGAATCTTTTAATATATACGCAGCTGTCGTAGAAATCTATCTCAATTTTTGCTTTTTACGTGATGGTCTGTATCAAATTTCTATTTATATTGTCACTGGTAATCAAATTCATAATAATATCAACAAATTCACATACCGCAATAATCATGACAAATTTTAATATATGTTCATGATTTACTCAAGTTAATATATATCTGTAATATAGTGATAAAAATAATATGTATGGTAAAATTTGTCATTTGTCAAAAAATATTCAAGGACGGTAAACAAAAGGGGCGTTCATTAAGAGACGACAACGCTCATCAGTCGCGAACGATGTCACTAATTCGATCATGTAGGTGCTGGGTCATTGTGTCTTGCGGTTAGTGATAATGCATGCTAAAGCCGTGTGGTTCGTATACGTAGGCCGTGTCGTATGACAGTAATGACCTTACGTCGTGCATTTTTTCTTAACATTTATGAAATGTAAATCCTACTTTATTAAGATCGGTATTTTTATTAGAAGGAGCAATTTCCCACTCTTTCTTTTCATCGAGAATTTATAGAAAACGACTATGGCTTCGTCTTATACGGCGTTCCCTTCTTTAGATTACACACTGTTTTGCTTACGTACGCATTCAATAGAATCAAATGGCTCCTAAAATAATTCTAATAACAAGTTTGAGGTATCATAAGGCAGAGTATGAAAATAAGCCGATTGCTTTCGATTATTAATATTCACAAATCAGTGATTCTCTTTTTTTCTTTTTATCTTGGTTTTCAGATGCATGGGATGCGAAAAAACAAACAAACTATAGTAAATTCTCGGATAATTCTACAAAATAGCAACCATAAATTGGCAAAATTCGGCGACGACTGATGAAAACATGTTTCTCCCGAGTGCAAAACTTTTTTATGAATCACTATGGATGTGATACATGGTGAAAATTTCGTGTTTTTTTCATGCCATTTTTTCATGCTTTTTTGTTTGCCTCACCAATGAGCAATGGGAAAAGTTGCGAGATTGAATATACGCGACAGTGGGACCCACAGGGACAAAACTTCCGATGAAATTATAATGATTGTAACAAAAAAAAAACACCTTTACTGCTTCATTCAGCATCAAAAATTGCTCTCGTAAATCATATTTTACACCTCAATTCTGTATCTGAACATATTAGTACTAAATTATTACATTTTTCGTAGGATTTCTCGAGGGGTTAATATAGCTAGTTTTCAATTTCTGTCTTTTTTTTCTTTTCTTATAATGTTTTCTCTTTGTATATGCCCGCATGTTCTCTGATGGAATTATTTATACAACACAAAAACGCCGACGAAAAATGCAATCGTTCTGGCGTGACGCCACGCGATGCAATTACGTGTGGAATTCCAGACACGCCCGGGGTTTCATACTACCCTTTTCTGCGAGAATCCGTCGTTTCACTTCGAAATACGGACGACCCCTTCACGGAAACAACATTGTCCCGTACGAATTCCAACGGTACGATACAATTCAAAACCATTCGCAAAATGCAGCGACGTCGTTGTTGCCACTACTAGAATGGTCTTCGTTATTATTACCGCCTCGCAATCAGTCAGGTAACTGGATTACAGTCGACGGCCAATTAGCGCGCTCAGAGAAGTTACGCGCCCACCGCCCAACGCTGCCTCTCGTTTTCTTTCCTCGTTGAGGTGTTTCATTTTTTTATCTTTGTCCTTTTTTTTATTTTCCATTCCAGTTTTTCGCTTATTTACATGTACCGCGCGCACGGTAACAATTTTTCACTCGTTTCAATTGTGTCTGATTTAAGTTTGTTGCCCAAGTGCTTTTTGATATCTCACTTCGAGAAACGCGCACGTCGAGTAATGGAAAAAGTTCCAACCAACTGCATCACCCAATGGCCATTTAGGTTAGATTCGCTGAATTTTTGATACAAGTGCATGATTTATTTATTGCTACAGAACTGTTGCAGTTTTTGGATGTTGCAAGTAATTTGATCGTATACGGATAGAATTATTCACATTGAAAATACATCGAAATATTTCAGAATAAACTCTATGAAATAAAAATGAGATTCAATGTAAATAATAAGTTTATTTAAATAGAATTGAATTAACTTAACTATATAATATTAACAATGAATATAAGATGTATATAAATCGTTCTAAATGGAATTTAATATAGGTGTTTATACACGTTAAATGTAGTGACTAAATACGTTTTATAAATAAATAACCATTAACCTACTCACATATTGATTAATTTTAATTTAATCGAACAGAACCTACAATAGATCACGGTATCAAATGTTTGAATAAGGAACTCTGGCAGTTAATATAATGGATATATAAAAAAATAAACGATCGAAAACTACATTAGAAACAGTTCTTGAACCTTTTAATATATACGGCTTAAATAAATGAAAATATAGGTCGTCGGAACTAGACAGACACTTCGATCGTTACACGATACTTAGTAGATGACCGCCACATTGGCCTTATACAAATGGTTGGAACCCAAAGAAAATAAATGATCCCCACAGCTTTTCAGAGACTTTAAAGCATATGTTTCCTTAACCTGTGTAGACTACGGAAACAGTGGCGCCGTTACTTAATTCACGCATGTTTTTATAGTCAGATTGTTTCATTATGATTTCTCAGAAAACCTGACTCTTCAACAGTTAAACAACAATAATCATTGCTACTCGCAAGTTCAAATAAATAATATCAAAAATGTACAAAATTATATTAAACCACTAAAACTAAAACCAAAACTGGAACATAACTTTTATTTAATGAAAAATGAACCGCAGATTTTCCGGAACACGAATCTTCGTGAGTAAGTTTCCAGACATATAATTTTTCGTTCGAGAGCATTCCCCAAATCGTTCGCCTGTAAAACATTTCGCAAAAGCCGGTGCTACGTTTCTCAATCAACATTTTGCACGTTCGTACGGATAGGAATTACCGCCACTATCCAGGAACAGTAAAAATTCATTAAATTCCTTTGGACCAAAAAGCGGCTGCGCAGATAAAGCGCGATCAATAGGATTTCGTAAATGGGATTGTATTTTTTTTGCCCCAGTGTGAGTTGTCCAGATGTTTCGGAACGCTTGACCAGTCAAAAAATCCGATCGTAGAGTCACAACGCAATATCCGTTCGGGCGCCTTCGACGCGGCTCAGCTGAGTAACATGTTTTATCTAAGTAAGCGCACTTACAATCTCGCATTACCAGGTCTACGAGAGTTCTCGCTTGTGTGTTTGACACACACGTGAGATACGTATTTATTTAGCGTGACATACAATGTGAGATTTTGCTGCTGAAGGATAAAATCCCTAGCAGAATCCGGTTACTAAACAAGCAAAGCGTGTTCGACAGCAAAGATGTCAGTTCTATTGATGTGAACTTGATTTATAATGAAGTTATTGTACACACAAACTAATACTTATGCGAATATTTATTATGAATTTTGATCATTTATTTATGTTTTTTAATTAGGCTGTAATAGGTTTGGTTTAAATAAAACAAATGTGTTTTTAACATGAAAAAATATATGCTTAACTTATTACTAGATTAATAAACTACGCCGTAGTTTTTACTTTTCAATATTTTAAGCCCGTCAAATTTAAACGGCAATCGTCATTTGACACTCGCAAGTTTTAACATTTCAATTCACGTAAACTTGAGACGACCAATTAAATTTCATTTTATTATTCAACAATGCTTTATATCGGATGTTCGAAATTCAAATAACTTAAGGGTAATATCTAGAATTTATAATAGGAATAATGTTTGCGTTTATAGTATCTTCATCTGTACCTTCAAGGCATTTTTTTTTATTTCTTCTTCTGTTTTTTAATTTATGTATAATGCAAATAGACCCAACATATAGTGAGATAAAGACATTCAGAAAATAACCTATTTCAATCATCTTAACAGCCTTTCATGAATACTGATCTTCATAAATATCTTGTAACCAGATACGATATTTGAATTTAAACAATTTGAGACTTTATAATTATTTTGATATTACTCTATCAATTCAAACTGAGATATGGATTCACGTCGTCATCATTCCATGTATCCATCGCAGTAATGAAAACAAAAATTAAATACGAAATTAAACAAATCGTATATACAGTGCATTAATGTCGTCACAATAGATAATTGAATTTCATTCTTTGTTATTCTGTTTACAGCAAAGATAAATAAACGTGTGGTACTATTAATGAAATGTGATATAGTAAGTCACGTCGATTAACTGAGACGAAAGACGTAAAATCATGTCGGTTTAAGTAGTTTTTCTACTGAAACCGTATCAATCAATTAAATTGACTTAGGCATAGGTGTGAACATTTTTCTCGTGTTCTATTATTTAGAATTTATCTATGGAGCACAAAATACACATGATTGATACAGGAAATTGTTTAAACAATTGTGCGGGAGGATAGGTCTATAGTAAAAATTAACTTTCACTAGTATGACTGACTAACAGCTATATTTCTGACATAACTGCAATGAATGAATAACGTGACAGTTGCGCCTCTAGCGAATCGTAATTTAAGAGCTACAAATCACTGTATGTATAGCGAATAGGAGTGCCGCATAGATAACAAACTTTAATGATCAATGAAGTATCCGCTTAGCACTTTCTTGTCTATTAAACTTCGATGCCAATTATATTTTTACTTAATAATTAACTTATTGTTTTAAGAGAATAGTATTCTTAGTAGAACATTTTCTGTTTTCAAAATTACTGCACTGGCATAATATTATAGTTATTAGATTTTTTCTTGTTTTTATGCTTTTCGTTATTGTAACGTAAAATTAATTCTAATTTAGTTTTTTCGTACGTATACATTTGTTTATTTTGAAAACAATACTTTTAATGGGTGTTTCGAAAGTTATAAAATAGAAACATCTATCTTAAATAATGTACTAACAAAGAAAATAAATTTTTGATTATATATAAAGAAGTGTATTTCAACAAACCTCTCACATGAGTAGGAGGAGACACTCTAGTAACACGTTCATAATTACCTGAAACAGAAAGAAAAATCAATTTTACAACGATAGTCCGTAGAATAGAATAAATGACATTGCACGACATTGGCGTAAATACAAACCGACTAGAAAAGAAGGAATAAGAATGAAAAATTCATGGACAAGTTGAAAATGAAAAAACTGTCGAATTGAGTGGTCGCGTGGGTGACATTCGGCGTGTGTCTTGCGAGAAAAGTCGTTGCAATGAGAATGAGACAAAGGAAACAAAAAAAAAACAAACAAACAAAAAAGAAAGGTTCACGACAACAATTGGTGGTATGGTACAGCGGGAGGACTCTAGCGGTGCAATTTCATTCGCGCTCTCTCGCATGAGTGAATTCCTTTATGTCTCTTTCTCTTTCTACATCTATCTGTTCCAGTCAATCCCCCTGCGCCTTTTCTGGCCTGGCCAAAGCCGACTCGTCGACCATAACTTTGCGATTCGCAAAAATCTGTCTTTCACTTTATCTTTTTTCTCTTCGCGCTCTTTTCTTCCTCCATATCAAATATATATGTAAATCTGTGTATATACAAATATAACTTTCTTCTGCGAATTTTTGACGTGATTTATTTTAAATGTAACTATATTCTTGCCCTGCACCAATGTATGGTAATGTGTTTTTGTTTTGCATTTTTGTACCTTTCTTGTTACCTTTTTTGTGGCAGTATTTGCAATCGTGTTTTAGTACGTCAAACCCCCCGCAAGTTTGCCGCAAATTTAGTTATTTCTCATCCTTAATGGAATGATTTTAGTATTTTATTGTTCTGCCATGGAATGCTTCACGGGAAATTTATTAGGGAAAGTAGTTATATAAAACGCCGAATAATTTTAATCGTAGTAGGACCTCTGCTGTTAGATGCTAATGAGTAGATTTAAATGATGCTTTCAGTCATTTTGATTTGCAAAAGATGAAATCGTTTAACTTAAAAAGGTATATACAAATATGCTGGCAGAAAACTTGTCATATTTATAATCTCTGAATATCTACATCATGTATTCATTAAATATCTAATTACTCAAATTAATTATTCCCCGCTGCATTATAATCGACATCGTGTTTCCGTATAACTTATTGTCTTCCATTAATTCTATTTTAGTCTAATCTCATACCATTTAACAGGCTGAAGCTGTCAAATTGATCTATTTTTATATCCCCTGTGCTAATGTAAATTCGTTTTATACAAGAAATCGAAACATCTCTTTCCTTCTTTCTTCGCTCTTTGTCTCTTTCAAAGTCGAAATCTGGTTGCAAATTTTCGACCGTAAACTAATAATATTACTTGAAAAATAAGTAATGCAATTTCCGCAAATATCGTTTTCCAATCCACCTCAAATCCTCTTTACTTTATCTGAACGAAATTTTCACCAGAATTGTTCTCAACTCCTCGGAACATCCGTGCAAAACGTAAATAAATCCTACTCGCCTCGAGTGAATCCATTATTTTTTGAATTATCTTATCTAGAAAATGTCATTTTTTTTTCTTCTTTGTCTCAGCCTTTTCTCCCGAGACTCTTAGAATACATGCTCACAAAACATTATGCTCCTTTTTACTCACTCGAACGAAGCTCGTGCGCATCGTGCGTGTAATACGCTTCGCCTCGCCTCTTTACCGACTCACATTTCGCGGCAGGTGGCGGCAAGATAAGAAGCTTCGCTCGTTCTTCTCGATCATGCCGCCAACGTCCGAACAGTTGCGCAAAAATACCGTGCTTAATTATCCGTTTTATAATCATCTTATCCCGATGACAAATTGAACTTTATTACAACTGATTATCAAACCTATGCTACGTATAATGGCGTGATAATGAAAGGCAGCTGAAAAATGGCCGAAGGTGTTTAAAATTGTGGGAATTGAAAAGAGATTATACATTTTACATTAATAAATTATAAGAATAATTTTTTAAAAGTTTTTCGATAATATAATTTAATATCGTTACATTATCCGACAGTTAATTAAAAACATGCTAATAAATTCAATTTTACTAACATATTTTATTACTGAATAAAATATATAATAGGAAACATTATTAAAATAAACAAATTTGTAATCATTAAATTATCATTTTATCTGTAAATAAACTAGTAGATATGTTTGTAGCAACTATTTATCAGTGTCTACTGATAAAAGAATAATAAAAAATCATGATTCACCGTGTGGGCGTCGAAGGAAAAATAACGATCTGCGGGCGAAAAAACCTGTAAATATTATCGTGAACAATATGGTGTAAACAGGAGAAAAACACATTGTCGTGCAAATCAAGTTGTTTGGTTGCATAGCGTCGAATTTCGTATCGAATTATGTTTTTTGCGCATTATTGTTATGCGCTTTTATCCATATACGCGCAGTGTCCGATAACTGGATTAAGTTTTTAGACCAATTCAACAGACACAATAGTTATTGATTGCGCGTTGCGATTTCGAATGGGAAAACGCAGAGGTGACTAATCTGACACCGCGTGATCTCGTATCTAGATCTCAGCGAAGCTTGGAATGATGGAAAAGGGCGCGGAGTGAAAGAGGGGCAGTTTACACACGATAGACAGGCATGTAAACCAGACTGACACTAGGACCATCCCAGAGCTTCGAGTATCTCCGAATTCGCTAACTTGCTGCGCTAACTTTGTTGTACCACAAGTGCACTGTACATATTAACGTGTGTTTAGTCGATGGCATACTTTGCCCCGATATCGATTCATATTGTTTCGCGAGAGTTTCGACTTTATGAAATTTCGATTAATCTAACTCCGGCAATTAAGTTAACTTGCCCAATTCGCCATTAATATTCATTGCCAATCGAATTGAAGAAGCCAATTATTAATTGAACAAAGTCGTCGTGTCATCAATATTAACGATTATATCAAATTAAATCGATAAAATAGTAGTATAAAATAATGTCTGACAAAATACATTAGTCATATATTGCAAATATATCGCTGATATACTTAATTGAAGCCTTCATTATATATGTTCATTTTTTTTATTGAACTACGGATGTTTCATCGAATATTCACAATATATTATTATATTTTATAAATATATAAAAACATCGCAATCAAAGAATAATAAGATAAAAACTGAAATGCCTTTGATAACTTTTCTAAATCAGGATATCAAAGTTATTTAACATATAATATTTTATAAAATCTGAAATGTCCATAAAAGTTATTTCCTTTCATATATTTTGATGCAATAAAATGTTTCGTTTTCATTCCAACGTTAATTATGAATGGAAGGATTATGTAATAAGCGGCGGGTTCTTTGCTTAACCGACGTATAAATAATATTCGTGAAAACCAATATCGTTAGTCACTTATTCAGATAAAATCCGGAATTAAATACGATTTGCCGAGGCAACGAAAGGCGTTTTTTCTGAAAAATTCACATTTAACGTGCCATTTCTATTATTAATATCCGAAGTGACGACTTTTAATACGTGAAATTTATTAACTAACATATCAACGTTCGAAGATCTTTTGCCAGTTAAAACTGTGATTTATAACTTAATCGTACCGTGAAATTTTGTATCACGTCGAAAACGATTTTAATTGACACATTTCGCAAGGTACCAACACCGACATAATTAAAAAGTATCACCATACCTTAATCATCTGAATGAGAGAAAAGAAAGCGAAAGAAAAAAATAAAAACGAAATAATGGGATTGTAAAGTGAGAATATTACGGTGAAATAAATGTTCTTTCACAGCCATTTTTTTCTCGTACTAAATTAAAAAAAAGTGATAATAAAATTTAATAATCAATATACAATAAAAAAAATTAATTAATTAATTGAAATGTGTAAGATAAAAAGCACGGTATTTTAATGAATATGTAAATAAATGAAAAGTTAATTGTCCTCTCAGTATAATATAAAAAAATTAATAAATTAAATAATTCATTAAAAGTTAATTTAAATTATTAATTAAAAATAAATGACATTATAAACTTTAATAAAATAAAGTTCTGTCTGCGTAGGATTGTTTTATTGAATTATTTACTGAATAATTTGCGTTTATTTAATATTAATGCAATCAACAACTGAAATATTATCAATTAAGAAATTTTCGATGATGAATAATTGTTGATGCATTGATGTTACATATTTAAATTCAGATGATAAATTCAACGATAATCAATGAACAAATAATTGACAGTAATGAATATATATATATATATATATTAAATAAATGTTTAATTTATGAACTATTTAAATGTCATTTCATAACGTTCGTCAGATTAAAACGTTTATTTATTATTATTTAAAATTATTCTTCTCCAATTAGTTTTACACGTTTTTTCTATAATAATAATTTATAATGAAATAAATAAATATGTAAAATCATTATAATTTTAATCCAACGAATCGTTTACAATATTTCGTTATCTTATAACAAAAATAAAATCAGAAATAACATAATTTTTCATAAGCATTAAGAAATCTGTGTATGTTAAATTATTTACATAACATTTTCAAATTAAATAAGCTGCATAGTAACAATTTCTTAGACTAAAGTTAAATAAATATCATTTATGAAAATATCACTATGGCATTATTAGGTAGTATTCTGCGACTAAGTTAGAGATGTCTTTTGCATGACACTCAAAAGGCGCGGACGAGGACAGTTACGTTTCTTGAACAATCTCGAGTAAAATTTAAATACGCCAAGTTGGTGAAAAGTTTTATGATTAAGGGATTAATTAACCGGTTAGCCACTCCTCGAAGTTTCCTTCAAAACTCGAGCCGCGAAGAGGCCTCAAGTATTTCGGATTGCGCCTCGGAGGTATATCTCGCGCGATTTCCGCACGCCGGATCATAGCAGCCGGCCGAAGAGGAAACGACGTCACTCTCGTACAATTCGAGCACTCGGCTCAACGAATGAAACTTTGTAACTCGAGAATTTCATCCATTCTTTCTGCCTCCGCTTTTCTATTTTACTTCGTCGGAGACTTTGCCCCATCCTTAAACACAAACTACCAGCAGACCTGAATTTGTAAATGAAAACGTAATATTTGTTCCGGGCTTGTCTAATATTTTTCATTGCGGATGTGGTTGTCTTGAATAGAATTGTTAAACATTATTTTTTTATTTACTTTTATATTATTTTTCAAAGAGCAAGTTTTAAAGTTAAATATTTTATTTCATTTGAAGAGTTATTATAAATATATTTTTTTACTATACTGTTATACTAATTACTAATATTATTTTTCATTTTTCTACCGTCTACTATTAGAAACAAAAAATTGCAGTTTAATTTTGTTATGACAACTTACTTCACGGATAAAAATGTATTTCATGACAAAATTAGTATAACGATGAACATTTATATAAACTCAGTTATATAGACAGAAAATGCTAATCTATCATTTTCTTTTTTTATTGCAATTTATTTTTTTAAATTTTAGCAAATATTTCCATAATTATAAGTTGTTTATTTGAAAATAATGTTTCGTGCCTGAACTTTAATATTCCTAATTTTAAATAGTACTTTATCTGCGTCCGATTTTAATAATAATGATGATAAAAATAATAATAATAATAATAATAATTTTATTGCAATAATTTGAAGTAGATAAAAGAGTAGCAACAGAAAATGCTGCATTCTATTTGCAATCCCCCTGTTCATCCTCTTAAACTCAACACCCTTGCGTTGAGAAAATTTACTCTGAAACGTTTATTTTACTACGCAAGACGAAAGTGAACGATTTTCGGTCAGGTGCTTCTTCTCATCTGACACTCTGCAAGTTCTTTCTTTCGGGAGAAGCGAATATATTTAGCACAATTGGCCCCTAAATTTTTTTTGCTCGCTAACCCTTTACGAGGCTTGTTAGTTGAATAAATACTTTCAATTTTGTATGTCCGATGTCTCGCCATAAATACAATTGCCCTTCGGCCATATAAACATGTCGAGGTGACGAGCGCACTGGGTCAGAAAGAGTAAAATCGGAGCGTATACATTTGCTGAGTCTAACAATAAGCGACAATGAGCCCTGTGACTGCGCGAATCCTAAACCAATAAGAGAAGCGATTATCCGTGACGACGCTGCGTCATGACACAAATCCTTTTCGATGAGTTTAAAGTGTCAACGCGTTTGGGAGTAAAAAATAATCCATACAGTGTCGATTAGCCGATGAGTTGCATGATGCTATTTCAATGGGTTTATTAAAATATGTGCAGTGTAACGGCAACGAGTATGTGCATTGTCATGCCATTCAATTCGATTATTTATGGGGAAGTTCATATTGGATAGTTCGATCAATTATTTAATCAGATTTCAACCCGAATGATTGAATACAAAAAACTAACTCACGCTTGACGTTTATATATAGGAGGACTTTAAACTAGGTGCCCGTATTGCCCGCATTATAACGCACTTTTTCGGACAAAAATGAACTTTTAAATGTTCAAGGTTCAAAGGAATGTTAAATAAGATAAAGCTTTCGGAAATATAATTAAAGAGATCACACAATTTGTGATCTAATTTTTAATATGATGGTAATTTAAAGAAGAACAAGTAAAATTATACAATATCTTTTATAGAATTTTCAAAATTGTACGATGATTCCATTTTATTTACGTAACGGGTTTAATTCAATCTATATTTTTAATATAGAGCAATGATTTAATGAATTTTGTATTCAACTTTAAAATTGACATTTGTACATTTTATAATCCTCATACTATTTTTGTTGAGAAGAAGTTAAAATGACGCTTGCACGTTTTACCGTAGAAAGTGAGCAAATACACTCAAAAATGTAACCTTACACCACGTTCTAGTTTGTACACGTTACACGTCATAAGACATGATGTGCTATGCAATAAATTAGGCAAAGCATTGCATATCATGTTATACATTCTACTCTGCGCGAGGAATATTGTAAAGAGATGCAAAGCATCTGGGGAAATAAATTTAAAACTGAAATGTTATATTGCTAGAATACGATATTACACGTATGTAGAATAAAAGTATGTTTATATAACAAAAGTTCGAACGCTATTTCTCTAATGTCAATTCCTTTATAATATTACCTTTCATAGTAAATAATCGTACGAATACATTCTGATATATTTTCAATTATTTCTATTTAAATGTACGTTTAAAGAAATTGATGGATAATATTGAACAAAGAAAAGTACAATTTTCACATTTGCAATTGATGTTTTCTATAAAATTGATTCTTGTTATGGAAATGAAAAATATGATCTTTTTTCTTTAAATTATTACTTCTTTTATTTGACACAGGTGTCCTTCATACTAAAACACACAGGATATTGATTTTAAAACTACTTTAAAATCAATATTCCCTTTTCCCTTAAATATAATATTTCCTGAAATTTACGTAACCTAAAATCATGTTTTATTTATCTTATTATAACTACGACTTTCCAGCCAATATTTTCAGTCTTATAATTTTGTCTTCCGCATAAACGTTATCCAGGGTATCGTCCAAATTCAATTATACGAATCGCCATTATGAAGGATAATGCGCATAAAATTGATGTGTTTCATTTTTTTTCTTGGCACCAGGGCTTGACTTCTCGCTCGTCAAAGATATATGACACGGCGAAGAAGAATTTAGGGCGCCATTCGTTTCACGTGTCACGGGATTGCTTTAATAGACGGGCGTAAACACAAAGAAGTCCATGAAAGAAATAATGGGGGCCTTTTCTTAAAGAAAAAAAAAAGCGAGAGAGAAAAGTGGCGCGTCGCAAGGGACAGCACAATTCTGTACTTTATTCATTACATAGGACACGTCTAGCGTGTCGTCGCACAGTTGCCAAAAGGTGGACATGGTGGGGGGAAGGAATATACCTCTCTCCAGTGTGTATACGTTGCTCCACAGAGTCGTAGTCGTTACGGACATCTGTTGCTCACTTTCTTCTTCTTCTCCGCAACAAGGCATTTGCATAATTATAATCTCGCCCGGTCTTTCATTCTAAGCTCTCGCACTCGCGGTTCTTAAGTCGGCCGCGAAACAACCGGAGTACGGAACAAAGACGATAAAATAGGGAGGGGGAAAAGAGGAAGGAAAAAAGAAATTATGATAAAAAGCGTTGTCGTCATGCTGTCTCCTTTATTTTTAATAATGCAAAAGAGAATTCAAGACAAGATAGGAAATAAATATGCGCGACTTACGCAAAATCGTTTCACCGAATAATAAGTGCTTTCGCTACAGACTGTAGATTCGTGTCAAAGAGCTTCAGCAAAAGATTAATTGTTCATTCTCGTTGGACGTGCGGCATTCATTGAAATACCTTTGTTGCAAAAAATTGCAGAATTTTAATTGGACTCAATCTTATTCATTAATAGAGCGTGGTTTTCAGAAACTCTCGTCTTAATTGCGGTTAATTTCACCCAATTTGAACTCATCAAACTGATATGTGTTATTTCCAAGTTTGTATGAAATCAATATTGTAAATTGCTGCTTATTTCTGGTGTCTTTAAAGAGATTATTTAAGAAACGTCTTTACTAGTTGTATAAAGTCAATTAAAAATTCAGTTAGAATTAAATTTATTTGACATTCATTAAAAACACGCATTTTCTTTCTTTCTTCTTTTCTTTCTTTTATTCATTGATTAAATAAGTTATCAAATATAATTTAATACCACATTTTTCAACTGTTTAATTTGTAGCTCGAAAAAGATCATAATAAATATCTTCGACATTGAATCATGCCACATTCAATTAAATATTAAAATATTAGTATAATCCAACGTACTAATTTGTTATTAACTGCGTGTATCAAGGTTATCAACTGAATTCTCATTTGTCGTAAACATATCATCATCGAACTGACTGAATGATTTGTTTCAATTACAGTTGTTTCATAATAAAACTTGTAATAAATTTTCACATGCACTTGAAACTGATATTCACAATCCTGCAGATTAATGTGAGCGGCCCTTACATTCGTGCCGCGTGAAACATTTCTCATAACATATTTTTGTTTTGTATTTTTATTTTCGTTCTCAGGCCATGTTATTATCCTGTACGACAGCATTAATACTTGCTAATTTACGTTTCGCAAGGCCGATTATTACGGATCGCCGCGCCAATCAAAGTTGACGAATCCAGGCGTGTCGAATAAAAGCCGACTCGAAAGATGTCTGTTTGGTCGAATCGGCTAGGCTGTATGCAAGTGATCGGCTGGTCAAGTGTGAACGCAATTACCAAAGTAACCACCTATGGTAGTGTCGAATAACACGTATTAAGAGAGACCGGCTCGATACTAACGAGCGCTAAAGTCGCTTTTCGTGCAAACGCATTCATCTTCGGTCATTGATCGCAATCTCTCGTTAACGAGCTCACCGCCGAGTGTGAAAATTTTATCCCTTACTGTACAATAGTATTTGCAATTTCGGTAAAATTTGATTAAAAACTTTTGGCCGTATCTCGACGGTATTTTTCAAGATAATTACTCGATTCAAAGTTTCTCGAAATTCAAAGTATTTAAACACACAGTTAAACAAATAATACGTACAAACAAAAATACAGTAAAGATTACTATTTTCAAAGGTTAAAATATGGACAACTTTTTCAATTGGTTAATTCAACCATATCAAAACATTAAATATTAATTTGGCGTGTACATTTTTTTATTGGTATTTCTTACTACCATCAAGTTAAAATCAAATTTTAAACTGGTTAAATTTAAAAAGTACAATAGTATTT
>JABFPJ010002148.1:0-21065 GCA_022817425.1 Gryon sp. ZL-2020
GGAAAAATTTTTTTTTTTTTTTTTTTTTTTTTTTCAGAAAAGAAATTGTTTTCGCGACAAAGTTACAACAAATAATTTCTTTGACCTATGTGGATTTCCAGATATAAAGACACTCTAAATCTGACTACTATTTTATTAACATTTAAAACAAATAGTAGTTTTATATGACCATTAAATAGTATCTTCAACTCTTTATAGTACACATGTTTTAAATTATTACGTAAACATTTGTTAAATTATATGTCAGGGTCAAACTTTAATATCCCAGGCTTAATTAGAACAAATGGATCATGATTACATATGGTCTACAAAGTTGTAGCTTCAGATAGTTAAACGAAAACTGTATATTGCTATTAATTTGAATGATTATTAAAAAATAGAACAGATCGATACAATTTATTGAAAATGTAAAAATCATCATGACCTCAAATCGTCTGGCTCGAACAATTGTCGCACAATACTCAGCAATTAATTAAATTACCTAATCGTCAATAAAGTTAATTTCCGACGAATGACATCAGCGAGTTGTTTTTTTTTTATATATTTCATTGAAAGCACAGTTAACTAAACCATGACAGCAATTTTAACTCCCGGCGTTTTGTGCACAAGTCCCACAGATGTTATACAAAAAAATCGACGCAAATTACTTCTAAACATATAATCTAAACTCTGTATGCAAATGTTGGCTGATTGTAATTCACGGACGATGCGACAGCCGAGTATGAAAAGGGAAATGCAGATGTAATGAAAATATAACTTTGCATTATGGCTTGCGCGAAACAAAGTATAAGAATACTGTACGGAGTTTTTAATCAAGATTTTATTGTACGCTGTTGATTCTACAATTCATTCAGAAGTTAAACAAGAAAATGAGCAAAATTAGTCGTATAAGTAGAAATGCAAATGATTCGCGAGAAATTATCCCCATTTTGTCGTCGTTTGTAAGAAGTTACGTTTCTACAAAGAATAATAATAATGTGACTTAAAATAACTTTATCTAAGAGAATAAATATTTGTTATTTCAATTGTATAAAAATCTTTATGTTATTGATCTAAACTGTTCAAAAAATGTATCAAAGTGAATAAGAACAAAGTAATAAGTTTCATTATGGTTTTAATTGTTTAATCCGCGTCTCATCATAAGAAAAGAGTATCAGAATGCTGCAAAAAATAATTTGATTTTGTATCTACGCAGATAATAATGGTTGATCTAAGGAAAAAAAATAGATTTTTCATGTCACGCATATTGCCAAAGGCTTGTATCTCTCATTACGAAGAGCGGGGATTGCTGCCATTCATTACGTTTGTTGGACTGCCTTACCAGTAGCAGTGGACCATCGTCCCCCTTTGGCTCCTTGCAGCACACGGCAAAAAGCCAGGCCAGGCCAGGCCGAAAAACAGAGACCGACTGAGAGAAAGAGACAGACAATCTCGGCACATCGTTTGAGAGTATGTGCGTATACATTCCTGTGATTACAATACAAGTATACGCAGCCAACACACACACAAGTGAGCAGCACCGTGCTACGCCAACCGGAGAAACGAGCTCTGAGACGAGGAGCGAAGAAGATCTGCCGCCGCTTTTAAAAGATGTTACGCCCAACAACCTTCTCTCTCTCTCTCTCTCTTTCTTCTCTTCTTTCTGTTTTTTTCCCTCAAATCCCATGACCTTTTACATTAGATTTTGAGGGTTCGCAAAATCGTTTGAATATACTCCAAAAGCTGATACGCTACTTTACGTTACGAGGGTACTTTTCATTAGATCAACTTTGCGCCGAATTATTCAACTGATTAATTAAATGAACAACGAGGTGTAACGTTCGGAGAAACCCTTTTTACAGTTAAGTCTTGAAGTTTTTTTTATTATACCGAGAAAATGAATTTATAAAATGAATCTCTGACGAATAGCCTTGTGAGATGTATAGTCTTTCGTTTTGGACGTTTTTATTTTTGTATCAAAAGATTTTTCACTAATAGTCATATATATATTGTATAAAATAAAATTAGTGAATATTTAAAATAACAGTCATACTGCATTTGATGTCTTGATATTTGTATTTGTAATTTAAATAATATTTATATAAAAAATTACAAATATTAAAATATTTGTTAACTTGTTTGGTTTCATGAACAATAGTATATTACTTAACTAGTGAATTCAGCAGAGGCTTTTTCCGTAAGTGAAAAAGATGGCAACTTTAGCGAAGCGAATGATGTCATTCTCACGAGTGAGAAAACCGCTGCAAGATTCAATAGTTAAGTATGATATTTTTTCTAACAAGAGTGGGAAATTATTTATTATTTAATATTATGTTTCTTGAAAAACAAATCAATTAATTTTTCAAATAAAGAAAAAAATTTAAAATTAAAATTAAAAAAATTTGAAACTGCAAAAACTTGTATTTTAAAGTTTCTTTCAAGATTCTTCTGAATTTATATAATATCCCTAGTAAAAAGTCGGTCGGACTGCAATAGAGCGACTTCGCCTTATCGGGCCCAGACGAATGCCTGGCATGTTACTTCCATATTGCAACCTGATCGAGTTTTACTAGGGATTTTTTTAACATATCAATCTAGATAAATATAACATTTATCGAAAAAAAATTTTTCAGCATTTATCTCAGCATTAATGAATATATATTTCATTAATGCTGTATGAATGTATAATTCATTCATGCAAAATTGGGTATATGATAATTTTGGAATTTAACAACCTTATATTTTTATTTAATGAGTCTATATCTATCGAAATAAAGTACTATCACAAAATAGGAAGATGAAATAAATATTTTTTCAATATATTTGAATGCAAATTGAAACATTCAAATGCGTTTTTCTCAAAATTTTTTAAAGTGGAGTTAATTGATTTTTCCTTTAAACCACAGAATTTATTCAATTATATTACAATATTTTAGTACAAAAGCTATTAAAAGTAAATCTGCTAGAAATAAATTTAGAATACTGCATATTAAAGTGAGTTAGTTGCGTTAATCCTAGTATGAATCATATGAAAATGTTAGACAATTATTATTTAATAGGTATTTCAAAACGACGTCTATGTGGAGACCCACCGGTGCACGTAGAGTAATAATGACCTTCAGTCTGTCATGTCCAACTCAATTTACATTCAATTTTTGACATTCTCCCACTTCCTTCCTGCATAACTGCACTAATCCATTCCGTGTAACGAATGACATTCGAGTCACTTTAATCTTCTCACATTAACCGACCAGCCACACAATTTGTCAGCTCGTGGTGGCAATTTTTATCATACAATGAATTTCTTCAGATTTAAAAATAACATTTCATAAAAAAAACAATAAATAAAAAATTTTGTTTAATTTAAGCTTTTTATAATTACAAAAAAATGTGTTTTAATATTTTCTTTTGAAAGTTGTTGCTACTTGGAATATTATAGGGATACTTTCAGCTACTTGGATTTGCCCTCACGTGTACCCAGAGTGAGATGAAAGTTTAAAAGACAAGGAGGAAACGTGGTCTGATGTGTTTAAAGAGGAGGACACCCGAAACGCAGAGGAACAGAGAAAGAGAGTGACAAGAACAATGTGAGTCAGTGAGAAGTGCTTTTTGCGTTATGCCGATCGTCTAGGACAACAAGAGAGTCCACAACAAGACCAAGAATATTACCTGACCATTGGCGTACCAATCGCCAAAATTCCAAAACTGATTTCACAAACTGTACGGGACAATACGTGAATGGACTTTTAAAGAGACAAAGCAACTGAATATCAAATACATGAATCGATTTAAAAACACAAAAGTTGGCATTTTTTCCTCATTTTTATTTCCGTTTACTTAAACATTCATTGAAATTAACTGTACAATTAGGATTTAATTTTACAATGATTATTTATTTGAAGAATCATTTTTCTAAAAGCTGATATGTTGATTAATTGCTTTTCTTCTAGAAAATGACTGTACTGGATCTTGAGCTCTGATAGGAAAACAGGCAGAAAAATGCATTTACAGAATTATGGCTGAGACATTCGAGTAACACACGTATAATTTATATTGTATGCATATATAAATTGCGCGCGCAGCAATTATTGAGCAATTACTACCATTTTTATCTAACAATGTGCTTTATATCCCACTTACACTTAAAGTGTTCATGTGGCGCCGGAAGCTAAAATGTGAACGCATAATATGCTTCACAGCCTTTGTATCGAACTAATCAAATTCAATGTACAAACTGTTTCATTTGAAAAAATTAATGATATGTGCTAGAACATTCAATTATGAATATTTTATCATATATGTCGAGAATTATTAATAAATGTTGTAATTGTGACCTAAAATTTTCCTCTCACTTAGTTTAACTGCTTATATTGTAATATAAAGCAATGCAAAAAGAATGTAAAAACTCATATTAGTTTGGACAGATTTTTCATGAATTTGTCGATAAATGTATTTATGTTATTCAAATGAATTATTTTTATGACTTTTTGCCGTGAAATGTTTAACTTTAACACCTTTGATTGCCAACTTCACCTTGACTTGAATTTATCACAATGATTCACTAGATATTATAACGGATAAGTTCAAATATTGTGTTCACATAGAGTAAAAACATGGAAGAACAATGTTTAATTTAATGTCATTCTTGAAAATAATGAAATTTTGATAAGATAAATTATATTTGTATTTTCAAACGATAATATTTATTTTATATTATCATATGATACACCTTAACACTTTATATTATTTATAAGTACGTCTTACTTATGACTAGCAATTAAATTCCGTGAAATATAAAATCATTATAATTTCTTATTTCCATGCAAACAGCTATTCGTCGAACTTTGAGCAAATAGTTGACATTTTATGAATCGCATACACGCTTGTTAAACCAAATATTATAAAATTCCTATATCGCGAGAATGTTATTTCTATTATTGCTTTCTTATCTTCAAATTAAATTAAAAGAAATGATAAGTAGTTAAACCACATACTTATTATTATTTATTACAAACTCAATAATTATTTCGTACAAATCCAAATATATATCTAATTAAATGAAACATATAAAACAATATATTGATATTTGAAGAAAAATGTTGGATGAAATATAAAATGAATTTTGATTGCGTGGTTCGTTTTACTGGGTACGTCACTGGTGCGAGGCTTTAAAGAGCCTAGAATGGCTGTTCGGTGTCTCAGGGAACAGGTTCTCTGGACTGTCGGGCGCACTGCGTATTCACCAAGCTAAAAACCTTGACTCCTGCGATACGATGCACCAAGCTTTTGCTCGTTTGTGTATGGTTTCTCGGGACACGCGGTGCACACACTTACGTGCACGCGCGCATCAAGCCAACCTTACAACCTCCATCTCTTTCTCTCTCTCTCTCTTTCGCGTTCTATCTCTATCTCTCTTTCTCTCTCTCTCTCTCTCTTTCTCTTTCTCTATCTCCCTCAACATATCTCCCGCCTTGCCACGAAAAATACGACCCAACTCAAGTCAGACGATGCAACTTTGACTTCCTGTCACGTGACTACCCTATCTATGAACACCAGGCCGCACACGTTCAAAATCCCGCAACGTGCTCTGAACAATGTCAATTCTCCATCATTTTCACCATTTCTCCTCTCTTTTCATTTTTACACTACGAGAAAATATCCGTAGTAATTTGTACATTCAACTATACTTTTTTGAATGTAATTTTGTTCAAAATATTATTTAAAAAGTTATTAAATGTTTTATAAAAAAAATTTTATACAATAATAATAAATAATATAATTATTTAGTTTAAGCAACTGATTTGATTCTACTTAATGGCGTCTTTAAAGTAATTAAATTATATTTTTGTAACACTTAAAATTATTATGCATATATAAGTAGTAAAGCTTTATGTTCCATCGAACGTTGTTCGCTTTACACCCAATGGTATAAAACATTAACAACTAAAAAATTACTGTTTTGATGGAACATAAATTTACGGCGCAGGATGATGAAATACATGGAATTTATTTGGCTAATAAAATAAACGGTCTCAACAAAAATCGCTTTTTGTTGAATCAACCGAACGGAATTCTGAATGAAATGAATCACAATGCAATTTTCCTCTTCCGACAATAGTACTGTTGAATCAACCGAACCGTTATTATTCACATTTAATTGTAACATGAATTATGGATGAGGTTTCTATATTTAATTAAATTTGTTGAATTTTTTGTGCATTTGATTTGACGCAGAAAATATAAGAAGAAATTATTATAATTTTCATGTAATGAACGTCGTCAACTTTTGCAGCATTTTTTTCTAAAATCTGCACCTGTAGGGTAACTTTGAAAGATTAATATCTTAATTTTGAATTGATTAATTAATTAAAACTTTCAAACGTAATTGGATAATCAGTCATTTTCTTTTTATTAAAGGTTCAATCAATATTGCAAGATATATTAAACAATCATTTTCGCACTTTAATTTATCAATTATTCTATTGTATACTTCTTATGATAATGTTATTTTATGCAATAAAGTGATAAACAATTTTAAAAAACAAATAAAAATTGTTTATAACTTCAAATAAATTAATGAATAGACATAAAAGTGTTTAAATTTCCTTACACAGCTCCCTTTTTTAATATCCATAAAATAAAAATGATAATTTTGTTTACGTAACAATAATATAAAATAATAATAAAACATTCAAAGCTTTCATAATTAGTGTTAATAACTGTGATAACAATGTATTGTCGCAATAATGTCATTTCGTCTTTTGATAAAAGTATATATATGTATATTTATTACTTTTCGCTGAACTTCCGTAAAAATGTTATCATCTAATATATATTTAACAAATGAATCGACATAAAAATATTCATCATTTTATCATTTTCTAGAATTTATTTCTCAAATTATAACAATAATGAGAATTTGAATCATAAAATGAGTAATAAAAATATTAAATAAAAAATAACAATGGTAAAAGTGTTATGAAAAAGAATGAGGAAAAGTAAGCGTCTATCACGCAACTGAAACAAAATTTAAAATTCTGTCATCGTGCGCCATTTGATAATGGAATTAACGTGTTGGTACATCTTTATCGTCACGAAAGGCGTATAAATGTTAAACTCTTATCAAAGCGCTCGACAGAGTTACACGCTACTTCAATCGAAAATAGTTATCACAAAAATAATAAATCATGTCTCCTGTTTTTTTTTCTCGCTACATTTTATTGTTTTCTTTAAACGAAAAAACAAATACCATTTGTTCGTGTCTTGAAAGAATCGAAAATATAAAAAAAACATAGCTTTAATTAATCCATCTGTCATTATTGTTTCTAACATGACATTTCAAACTTCGGCCATACAAAACTGTCGAGACTTATCTCACAAAATTAATTACGTCATTTAATTCACGAATACTCATAAAAGACAGTCGCGATATCAACATTGAAAAAACACGTGTAGTCTCCAAGTTGATCGTTTATTTAATCGGAAATGTGTAATTGAAACAATATAGTATTTATCAGAAATCTTATTAATTGTTCATTTGCTCAAAGACTCTTGACTTTCGTTAATTTTTTAACATTATTTTTCAAAGTTTAATTGAAAATTTTCCTTAACTTGAAAATTTTCATACAAAAATGTAATAATACAAATAACAAAACAAAATATTCGGATATTAAATGATGAAATCTTGAAGTGGAAAATTTTGTATTTTCCTCGTTTCCCATAAATGGTTATATTTTTGTTGAATATACAATAATACTTGAATCCGCATAATAGTTGGAAGAACGTTTGACTCATAAATCGCGATTAACTTTGCTAAGAATTGTACTATGTTGAGTTTGTGTTCGGTAAATATACGCCGTGAGCGTATTAGTGATTTAAACAAATTTTTTTCTCCGAAGCAAGCGGAATAACATAAAAGAAGCGAGAGCCACTCGAGAAGACGTTGACGACGAAAGGCCTTAAGTCGCACGACCTCCTGCGACGCAAGTGAACGTTATTCCGTCCGATTTTCCTTCAGCATAATCGAAGAGATGCCAAGGATAATGCTTCCAGCATTCTTGCAATAATCCAAGCGAGCCAACCCAATCAAAAGACAGTCAACTTCTACACATTTATCTGTCCATTTATTTGCTTTTCATTTTTCCCCATAATTTTGTTCAAATGTATATGAAGTATTTCAACAAATAAAAAATAAATTAAATGGGAGCAAATTTTAATGCATAAAACTGTAAAATTATTGCATTAATGAAAGAAAAATGTATATTAAAGTGAAAGATAAAATACAAAAAGTTGTGTTTTAAATGTGTATTTCTGTTGTCTACTTATACAAGAATTTCCCATTGACATATTTTGAATACTTTATATTTTCCTGAAAGAAAATATCTCCTTAAAAATATAATCTTGGATAGTTGCGCTTGTGTTTGAATGAATCGGTCGTTTTCTTTTCTAAAGCTTTTTTCCAGACATTTTTGTCTAAAAACCTGTCATCCACAGTTTACTCATTTTTCACTTTTCTCTTATTTGATTTATTCACCAAATCAATTTCACAATATTGATTTTTCTTTAAACAATAATAAAGTTAATATAATTTCTTTTCCATTAAATTAAGTTATTTAATAATAAATTTGCGCCATATTATTATTCTGATTAATCAAACATAATGTAGACATTATGGTATTCATATTTCCTTGAATTGCAAGTTTAAAATTGTGACGAGACAATTGTAAAAGATGTTCGGCAAGTGGAAGGACAAGCATTCTAAAGGGCTTAGATTTCTGTCTGATTGTATAGCGCACCTTAACCGCAACACAGTAGTAACCGAATCGTTGTCTGAAACTTCGCTTTCAATGCAACCATTTCATTCTACTATGCTTAAACAACTGTACAATACCACCATGTACATTGCTTGTCTTCACGGACAATCCATCAATTCTTCATCATGTCAAATTCTTCTTTTGATTTCTTTGTCTTAAAACTTAATAAATCAATACATTATATAAACAAATCAAAATAATGTCTCTTTAATTCTCTTTAAATATTATATATTTATTAAAGAAAAAGAGAATATTTTTTGAACAAAGTAAAAGCCGGATGTCATTTTGAAATATATATAGTGAAAAACACAGTTCCGAAACAGAATCATAAAGTTTGATCAGAAAATGAGGCAAGACGGGCGTGTAAAACAGAAAACATGTGACTTAGATATAGATATGAGCAATGAATTTGTCTAGCCACGTTGTACAAAAACCTTTTTCGGGATATTTGAGATTTCGTAACAGCAGACTTTATTTTTAGACTTTCTTCATAAGTATTATCATATCACGATTATGTCTTTTAACATCTAAAGAATGTCATTATTGCTGAGTTAAAATAAGGTCAAATTAATGAAAAAGAAATTTTTAAATAATTGTCCATAAACATTTAATGCAAATATTTCAACAACTTGGAACGAAACTGTTGTCTTAATTGTCATCATGCACATAATAATTAAGGATTCTTTTTACATAAAATAATATGATTAAGTAATAAAGTGATATGACATATGTATAATCAAGTTTGTATTGTTGATATGTGAAATTAAACTCATGTATGTGATGTAACTCAGGTTATAAACTGTTCTGTTTACCTTATGACATGAATAGGTCATTCATTAAGTGTATAGACGAGTCTTAATCAAACTGTGCAACGTGCGTTAATAACTCATATTACGAAGAAAATATGTTTCGTTTAGATTCAAGTTATTTAAATAATTAAAACACATTTAACATATATACAATCGTTAGTAAGGAATCACTTGACTTACAATTTCTTCTTACTTAAAATTTATTTTCATTTAAAATTGAAATTAAAGCTTATTTTAACTTATCTCTATTATTTATCTTTTTCAAATATAACCTTTTTTTGTTTTTTGTTTCTAAATCTTATTATATAATAAAATAATAAAAAAAATATTTCTTTTACGCATATTGAAGTTAAAAATATGTAAGTATAACGAATAAGTGCATTGTGCATTTAATAGAAGCAATAAAAATAAACAATGATAAATGATCTATTGAATGCAAGAACGAATTTCTAAATTGAATATATTGCATGTAATTTGAAATTCAAATATTTTGTACATATATTGCGGCATACGTAAACTTGATTATTGATGAGAAAAAAGACAGTTGTGCTTTGCATTATTTGTTGACATTTAGTTTTGACGAAAAAAATTTATGTTTGGCAAGTAAAGATATTTATTTACGAACTGTTTATATATTTAGTTCATATATTTTACACTGTTGTTTAAACAATATAAATCTTTTACATAATAATCGTGTATTATTAGTTATTATTATTATTTAAAACAAAAGTCAAAGAGTTGATCGTAAACTTATGTGAATAAGTGAGGTTAGGCATATCTTAATCATTTATTTCTAAACAAAAGTGAAAAAAAAAAAACATGACAATTTTACAATTCAGTTATTTACCATTTTCTCTTTAATATTTAAATATTTGCAATAAATGGATTGAATTATATATAAAAGAAAACAAAACAATTTGTATGTCGTAAAATGAATGTACAAAGATAAAACAAAGCACTTTAATCTCTCAAAATAAAATAATCAACTTTAATAATAAATAATTAATCATATCTATGTAAGTCAAACGTTACGTCTTGTTACTTTTTTATCTTGTAAATTACTCAATTGCGATGATATAATTTCAATTAAGACTGCAATTGATTGCTTTGAAATTATATCTTAATTTGGAAATGTCAAACATAATTTTTTTTTTACTGATAAATGCATTAATTAATAATAATTAAAGAAAACAAAAAGTTTGTTTATATGTAGTTTATAAGTAATCTTTCGAATAAATTTGATCAATTCTTTTAATTTACACATAATTAAAGAATGCAAAATTCTACATAATTTAAATTTATTTTAAAATCTCAATTAGAAGGACTGCATCATGACAAACGCGAATTCGACGATCAATTAATCGACAACGAGATACCATTTAAACCAATAATGAAACCTAATCAACATTCTTGCGATGTCGATGAACATCTCGAGTATTCATTCATAATCGAATAATGAACAAACTCAAAGAAGCGACAGACGATACAAGTCATGACGGGGTGGTTTTTAAGCAATTCCGACGATTTCTCATGTTTTCAGGGCCGTAAAACCTGGGGATCCAAACAGGATCATGATGTCAAAAATTGATGATTAAAATGAGGAAAAGGGGGCCAAAAGAAAAGCAAGACAAACGAGTCGAAAAGAACAAAGAAAGAAAAAAGAAGTGGAAGAATGTATTGAATGGTATTAGTGAGAAATAGCAACGATGAATACGATCACTTGATATTTGATGAGTGTGGTGCCCCCTCCCCGGTGCCCTCGGCAGCAGATTGTGGCGGAGAGCGAAGCTGCGGCAATATGGCGCTGGAGGGGCCCCTCGAACCAGCTCAGTCAGTTGCTCTCCGGGCCCCGTTGGCGCGTCACGCGTCCCATCACAAACCACCACGTTTTCGTTTCGCGTAATTCGCGTGTTTCCAAAAAGCCGCGCGTGCGCGTTTCCGGGGGGTCAACATTGCCAATTCCATCAGGGACCTTTGAATCTGTCTTTGACAGATATCAGTTAACGAGGACAAATTGTTTGTTTGAGAACAAGCATACAACCAACACACGCACAGGTATGAAAACCTGCACAAGCGTGGCCCCCAAAAAATGAGCGTGAGAACGAGCGAATGAGCGACGCCTCGAGCGAGTTTGTGGTTCAATAGTGAACAGTGAATTAGCGACAGGATTTAAAGTAAAAATCAAGCATTCTTGTACACAACATTTTGTAATCGTCGCGTGAAAGGAACGCGACTTCCACAGAGACAATAGTTGGTCTATCTCTTCTCCATTTTTCTTTCAACACTTTTGTTTATTTTTTAATTTCTTCCAGGATTTGAGTCTTTGACTTGTAGCATTGTGCGACGTGTCATACAATTCAACAGATAACATATGTATGTGAATAAATATTGGTTTAACGCGCCATCCAATTCAGAGTGTAAGCGGCCGGTTCTTGTGGGATTATAAACGCCGTGCACGTAACGTTGACAAGGTACGCGCTGTTGTTCGGACCTTTTTCGAACGGTGCGTCGCTGGCATAAAGAACAAGAAAACGAGCAAGAAGAAGAAAGAACAAGTCAAGTAAAAGTGCTGAGCCAAACGATCGAGTCTGACAGTCTCGGTCCATTTGCATAATTGGAAAACTTATATCACAAAGAAAGTCAGTTTTATCGAAAGAAAATGTCAGACTTGTTTTCTTCATTGGACATTTTTGTTCAACTAAGCAGTTACTTGCTTCATCAAGATGCGTTTCTTCACTTGAGCTGGAATTAAGAGTAAATAATTCTGACTTGACATACATCGCGATGGCCAATTAAAGCGATAACCAGCGGAATTGAAATGAACAAGGCTTTTGAAATAATAGATCTTTTTTTTCTTTCCTTCAACTTTTTAATCCAAATTCATGCTTTAATGTTAAATAAATGTTTAAAGAAAGCATATTTTTAAATAATAAATAATAATTGGATCGAAATGTTTAAGTTTGATGAGAAAAGTAAATATAGAAAGTGTAACGTATACTATTAAAATCGTATAGGATTATTCTACAGCAGTAATAACAACAACTTAGAGCGGTAACTCGAGTAAGCTCACAGTCATAAAAATTTCAATGCACTCGGCAGTACAGAACAATAATTGCAGAGTACGGATGGGTGACCAGCTTTGCCGGAGAATAAGCTATCGGCTAACAAAGAGAATAAAACTAGCAAAGCTAAACCAAAAGCAAAACAAAAGAATGCCAAAAACGAGAAAGAAGAAAAAAGGAGATCAAACTGTCGAATTGGCTTTCCCTTTCTGCTAGAGAAGAAGCGTTGAAGGGAAAAGGACGAAAGAAATAAAGAAAGCGAGATATGTATGAAGGAAGTTGGCAGGGCAAGCGAGTGGTGAATGCCTGCGCATTGGAGTCGACGTTCCCACGTGCGGCGGTGGCGGCGGTTCGTGCACCTTAGTAGCCTTGAACATTTTAACGATTCACGCCAGAGGAATGCACGATTGGACGCCATTTTCGGGTCCTTTGGGCTGTGCTCGTGTGTCAGCCAGCAGTTGGACGCTTTTTCATTTGACCAATCATAACTGTAAATCCACACGCTTGCTCGTATATTCCTTTCACTGTGTGCCTCGAAAGATCACGGGTGCGTGGCAGAGACCGCAGATCAGATAGGAAATCGCTGATAATATGTTGGAGAAAATTATATAAAGCGCTTAGCCATTATGCGCTTGCAATTGCTCGGTTTCAACGCTCGATACGTAATAACGGGCTGCGTTGATAAGTACTATTAATTGTGTTATATTCAATCAATGTATGTCGAGCAAGGATATCTCTGTTCCTCGTTGAGTTGGGCAACCGCAAGATGAGACGCTTTTATCAGTTGACCCAATGTAACGACACTCATTGTCCGACCTTCATTTAACGAGCCAATCAAATCTACAGACCTCATTGTCGTCTGTCGCTCGTTCTCTTCAATTTTACAAGTCTCCGGTTTCATTGTCTTTAACTTTTTTTTTCTCTTTATTTTCTCCTTTTTTGACCTTTGACAAACAGTGACGTATGTTTGTCGTGGAATTACAAACCAAGCAGACAAACTACGTAATGGCTAAGGAATTTTTGAAAACAAATGAAACCAAAGCTGAACCAAGACGTACTGCATGAACAACGTGCGAGCTTCCATTTAAGAGCCGATTGCTTTAACTATCTGTCCGATTAATCTCTCCAAGCATTGCCATTTGTCTTACTAGACAGTTCCGAGTATTCTCTAATGCGGCGTTTATATACATAAATTACGTTTAGTTATATTTAATGTAGTTTCAATTATTATATTTATTGCTAAAAAATTCATAGATTGTAATAAATGTTTATGTATTTACAGAAACCGCGTGAATCATGGCAGTTTTTGGCTTGGTGTCCGCAGTTGCGGGCTTCGTCAAAGTGCGATATCTCATCGACAAAGCTATCATTGACAACATGGTATTCAGAGCACATTACAGAATCACCTCAGCTATTTTGTTTGCCAGTTGCATCATCGTCACTGCCAACAACTTAATAGGTATACTTTTGTGAATTACTTATCATTAGTCATTGTCTTTTCTAATCCATACTATAAAACTTAAACAAACAAGACTGCAATACTCTAATAGTGCAATAAAAACAATGGAATACCCTCGTTTATCTATTGTACAAAACATAACATTTTTCAATTTCATATTAAAAAATACATTGTAAACATTGCATAATGTGTTTTAAACAAACAAAAATGTTAAATTCATTTTGAAAAGTCAATGTGCAATTTGTCAATTGCGTTCCACATGTTGTTGTCGCGTTTAACGATCTGACTGTCAGTGCGACAGCATAACTCATGCTCTTCTGTGAGCCACATCCGCTGCACGTCCCACATAAACGTTGCAGACGAATACAAATTTGGAGAGCAACGTCTGCAATGTTACGTAGAACGTCACAATGTAACTCGTTGTGACGTAACGTATAATAAGCATTAAAGGTTGCTCCTGATCCAATTACTTGTCTACGGTCGGAAAATAATTTGCATTTGAACGAACTGGTATGTCGCAGGCGATCCAATCAACTGTCTATCGGACGGAGCTGTGCCAGGACACGTGATCAACACATTCTGCTGGATCACTTATACATACACCCTGCCAACTCAGCTGCACAAACGCATTGGCTCGGAAGTACCGCATCCTGGTCTGGGCACTGATACTGAAGAGAAGATCTACCACTCGTATTATCAGTGGGTGCCTTTTATGCTGTTCTTCCAAGGTATTCTGTTTTATACCCCGCATTGGATATGGAAACAATGGGAGGATGGTAAAATTCGTATGATCTCTGATGGCATGAGAGGAGCCGTCGTTGAATCCAGATCAGAACGTAATGCCAAGACACAGAGACTTGTACAATATATCGGCGATACTCTTCATTTGCACAACACCTACGCTGCTGGATACTTTTTCTGTGAAGCATTGAACTTTATCAATGTCGTAAGTTGGCAAATGATTTTATTATATTTCAACATTGTAAATAATTTAATAACAATCTTTGTCGTTTATACATTTCTTTATATCAATAAAAGTTGAATTAATTTGATTTGACGATAGTAAATTATACATTTATTTACAGGTTGGTAATATTTTCTTTGTGGACACGTTCCTTGGCGGATCTTTCCTGTCTTATGGTACAGATGTTTTAAAATTCAGCAATATGGAACAAGAACACCGAACCGATCCCATGGTGACCATCTTTCCACGAATAACTAAATGTACGTTCCACAAATATGGTGCTTCTGGAACTATTCAGAAATTGGACGCCATGTGCGTACTCGCACTTAACATCATCAACGAAAAGATCTTTATCTTTTTATGGTTCTGGTTTATCATTCTCGCTGTTCTTACGGGATTGACGTTACTCTATAGTATGGCTGTAGTTCTTATGCCAAGCACTCGTGAAACTATTCTCAAGAGACGTTTCAAGTTCGGATCATCCGGCGCACTGAGTTCTCTCATCCGAAAAACTCAGGTAAAGTTATTATTTTACGCTACTATAAAGTGAATAAATGATATTAAAACCATTAAATGATGATGAGTAATTTTAAATGATGAATTTCAGGTTGGAGACTTCCTGTTGCTCCACTTGTTGGGTCAAAACATGAACATGATGCAGTTTAACGAGGTTTTAGACGAATTGTGTCGACGTTTACATTTGGGCTCATCGAGTGGTGCATCACCAGCGTCGGTACCATCTGCGCCGAGCACACTTGAGATGTCGCCAATTTATCCCGAAATGGATAAATTCGGCAAAGACACGGAGATATAAAGCGTTGATGTGATAAATACTTCGCCCAAGGCCTGTGTCTGCCGGCCGGATCCACGCTTTCAACCGGCAAAACCTGGCAAAATTCCAATTCGACCCATCGAGGCTCTACGCAACTTGTGTAGAATCGTTTGAACAAAAGAAAGCTAGTCCTCTGTTCATTGGCGTGGAACAGACGAGCATTTGCCAGTCGTCGGGAAAAAACCTTCTATCGAATCTCCGTTTGATTAATCTGAACGCAAATTTACGCGCGTTCCTCGTTATATGAGAAACCAAGTGGACCAAGGGATCATTCGGTAACTGGTGCAATTGTAACTGATAATATCCTTTGCTTTCTCCATTATCTCGAAACATCAGCGTTATTTTTTTTTTCTCTTTAAATGTTCAACTAGCGGAACATTTTGTTTATGTTTCATGGAGTCGCGAACGATTTTCATTTACACGAAGTGTCGACTCATTTTGCGAGCAATGGGCTGTGACTTGATTCCTTCTATCTTCGTAACGCTGAAATGATCTATTGCCAAGCTCGATCAAATCACAAAATTTGACCACATTCCATGTTTATTTAATGTCTTTAATTGAATGTATTATTTCCATTTTTCGCAATTTTTATATTAATGGTGCCTTTCTAATGTTAACGTAAACCATTGTATTTATACATTTGTATTGTGTTCTCATTTAAAACTTAAGTTTTCATGTAATTTTAATGCTTTACCATTTAGGGCTTGGGTTAAAGTACAGTTACATTTAATGCCAGTCGTAGTTGCGAATTTCAAGCTCTACGTCCGTCCAGAATATAGATATTCTGAAATCACGATATATACCGATTAATGTGTTCGGCATAATATGTCATTTCCTTGATAAGGAAACGCGCAAGATTTTTTTTAATTTAAAAAAGTCAATTATTAATGACTAAAGAACAATAAGAGAAAACGCTACGACGTTGTATGATAATAATAATTAAAAGAGGAATGTACGCCGTGACGTTTTATGTTGCGAATACGAAGTGTTGGAGATATATTTAGATTATAAGCTTTACTAATTTGCATAGTAAGTACGTCATGTGTTCAATTGAATATTAATTCACGAATATTTGTCTATTTCCATTCCGTAATCTGTAATGTGCTCATTATATATTTTTGTATACAAACAATTCTCCATCACTCGTTTTAATTTTTTGTTTTTACTTTCATTCTTTCTTATTCGAACAATCAAGGAGAATTGTATACGTTGAAAATATGTAGAATAAAGATAATAACCTTCTATGTACTTCATGTAACTTTTTTTGTACTCGTTGCATTTAAGTTTAGTCCAGTTCACAGTGATAATTTATAAGGTAGTTTCGCATGTAAGTTGGCAAACAAAATAGTTTCATATAAATAACAATACATATCCAGATGTGCCTCTCGTAGAACAAAAATGTATTTAGCGTTACAAGATGTTTTAGATAAAATTTGAATTTTTATGGAAATCATTTAAGAAAAGAATTAGTCGATTTTAATTATCAATTAGATAATTTGTAATCGATTGATTCGAAAATGTATTTGATTAGCTGAGATGATTTCCATGCTACTTTATGAATGCTCATTTATAATAATATTCAAATAGTGAGAGGAAGACTGTCAAATGTTATGTACCCTAATTAACCCATTTATAGACGCTTATAAAGTAACGAGAAAAAAGTAGACTCCATAAACAGCTAAAATTTTATATAAACATTTCAACGAATTAATGATATGTAATAGAAACACCCGTTAATATTAATTGTATCATTCAATGCAATCACGCATCAATATTCATTGTACATTTATTTATTGATAAGTTTAATATAGACAAAATACTTTAAACGTCAAAAGAAATATATGTTTTTGTTAATATAAATATTTTATTGAATTATATTGAAGAGTAATTTTTATACATTTAGTTGTATAGGCGTAAAATGGGTTAAGTACTCGATTAATTAAAATTATTACGATACGATATAATGTAAACATTAAAGAACAAAAAAATGAAAGTGTAATGGTACGAGCTTATTTCAATCAAAATAATGTTTAAAATTTAATTAAGTATGGCGCGTATTGATTAATTGACATCAATTTCCAATGTTCCATTTGTGACAAATAAGAAATAAGAAAGCAATAAAATTACAATTACAAAACAAAATATATCTTTGTCATCATTTATAAAAAAATCGATAATTATGATTTCTTTTTTATTATTATATTAGTATATAGTTTCTTCATTTTCAAGAAAGACAAATTCCCAGAAAAGATTGATACTGCCAGCACAAATTGTTTAGTGGAATTTCACAATCGATTTTCCTTAAAAAAACTTGCAAATTTAACTTACCGATTTCCCCAGTCTACTTTGCTGATGATCTGCATTTTCAGTTCCCGTGTCTGATCGGTTGTCAGCGTTCCAGTTAAAAGTTGCCTTCGCCATTCTAACAGTTCTCGCATTACTTTTCGCAGAGTATTAAATTTGTACACTTCTCGCTCCTACAAACAATTTTATTTTATGTATAACATATGTGAATAAATTGCCATTTAAAAAATACAAAATATTGTACTCATTAAAGCCAAAATGTTTTGTAAAGTTGTAATATTTAATTAAAATTATAAATATTATATATAAAATTATAATAATTATTTGTTATCATGATTAAAAAGTAATATAATTAAAAGATGTGTATTTTTAGAGGTGAATAAAATAGAGATGTTGCATGGTAAATAATAATTTACTTACTACATAGAGCCTTTTCCAGATGCCACCCCATTCTCTAAGGACAAGAGTGACTTCACGTATGACGGGATCTTCTAAAGGAATAACCGATTCTTGAAGTCCTTCATTATCGATTCTACAGGGTTTCAAGTGTATGTAGGTGTTGGGGAAAATCCCTTTCACCGCGCGGTTTTTCGTCGAAAAGCCTCTGTACCATCCTAAAATGCACATTTCCTTTTAAAATATTTATCTTCATAATATTTTCATCATATGAATTGCTATAAAAATATTGTAATAAGTTGATTTAGTTTAAGCATTTAAATTTTAAATCTTTATTATAAAATGTTGATGTTTAAGTTGATGTAAATTTAAAAATATTTAATGTATTTTGTGTATTAAATTGTATAGAATTTAATTACATTTCTTTGTTCACATGAGTTGTATTTCTTTGCCTCATTTATATGAACAAATGCGCTGACTCATTAACGAACGTTATCAACGAGACAAAAAGAACACTCAAATAAAAAAAAAGCTTTGGATTTAACGCAATTAATGGAATTTTTCGCTTTAATATTTAAACATCCTTGTTAGATTATTTACCTTAATTCAAGTCAGCCAATAGTGTTCGTTTAATCAGTGTGCATTCACAATTGTGTTGCATAATTTTTCAATCAAATAATTATTATCGTTGATTGAAATTAATTTCTTTAAACAAATGTAATCGAATGAATTAAAATTGAAAAGCACAGGCTAACTTTATTTATTAATTGAAAGATTTGTCAATTTGAAAAGAAAATATTCGTGTTATTAAAATGCTGATTGAAAAAAAAATTGAATGGAAGTTGTTAAATAAAAAGAGTTTTTCTGTGATAGTTGTGTCTGTGCTTAATTACCTGCGCATTCCTCCAAGATCTGAACAGTTTCTCCAATTTCGAGTTGCAGTCCGTAGCGTGTGTCGCCCCGCCAATTGTAGACGGCTGTAACAAAAAGAAAAAGGACTAATTTGTAAAGGCTTGTTGAGGAATTTGCATTTACGTTAATGATGAAATGCACATCAAAATGAAATGGCGTGTTGCGCCTTTTATGTAAAGCATTCACGCTGATGAAACAGGGACTTTAACCAACTCCCAGCTGCGACAAGATATTTTCGTGCTTTCAATGATTACGCAAATTTCCAACTACTTCACACTTCAAAGGCTTTGTCATTTAAATATGTTTATTAATAATCGTCATAATAAAAGACAAATTACGTAAAATTAAAACAAAAAACTTATAATTATTACAAGACATTTTATCTTTCTTTTTAATTTATACACTAACAAAAGTAAACTTACAAAAATTATCATCTTTCTGACAAAGTAGGGATATACTTGTAAAAAACCAAAAATTATCATCTTTTCTGATAAAAAGTCTTCGAAGTTTGAGAATTATTTTCATAAAAAATATATTATTTTCATAATATATTTATCAGAAAAGATGATAATTTTTATAGGATTACTTTTGTCAGTGTATATTTCATTTTTAAATGAAAATGGATATTGAAATCAATTAATAAGTTATTTTTGTTCATTATTAAACTTTAAACAATAGAATTTTTATTTTCATTTTTATATAATTACGAAACAGCTGTTGATCTTGTATTATTTAACAACGATGAACCAAGTTAATGGATAACGGTATTATTGAATAATGTGAGATAGATACAGCAATTAATGAAGGTCGACTAGTACTACTAAAGGAATATCGTTATATGCAAAAATTGTATAAAATGTAGCAGAATTTATAAGACATCTTCGGTACTTTATCTTCTATCATTTATAATAATTATCCTTACGAGTATTCAATTTAGATGTACAAACTTTATTGACGAGGCATTCAGAATGATAAATCATATATTATGATTTGTTGGCTTTTATTTATTTTTTTTTTTTTTTTATTTTTATTTTTATTTTTATTTATTTGACAAAATAAATATCATCTATTGATAATTTGTTAAAGATTTAATCAAAAATCAACGAATAATCAATCAATCTTTGTGAAAGCTTCAACAATCATTTCGACGCTTCTTACGTGAAAGGTTACATCTCAAATTTTGTGTACAAAAATATAGGAGATTCTTCTTTTGTACAAAAAAATGTGAGATGTAACCTTTTACGTCGATTCATTCGCGCTGATATATTGTTTAGTAAATCACAAAAAGTACGGATGTGGGTTTTTTTACAATAATGCAAGAATTATGACGAGGGGTAGTATGCTTTTCTTCTTCTTCATTGGCAGTGCTTCCAGTATATTTTACTTCCATATGTTTTTTCATGACAAACCCCTACGGACGAAGATATATCCAAAATTATATAGACTGGATATTATACTTATTGCCGCTTTTATATATATTAGATATATAATCGCCTATATTTTGTCTATATTTTCAAGTTCAAATACTTTGATAT
>JABFPJ010002149.1:0-21063 GCA_022817425.1 Gryon sp. ZL-2020
GCCCCCCGCTAAAAAAAAAAAAAAAAAAAAAAAAAAAGACTGGTATACTGGCATATTGGTATACTGGTATACCCGTCGACTGGTAAACTGGAAAGTGAAATACTGGTACACTGGTATACTGGTGTACTGGTAAACTTGAATACGGAAAAGTGAAATACTGGTATACTGATATACTGGTAAAGTGGCACACTGACAAAATAGTAAACTGACACACTGATAGACTGATAAACTGATATACCGATATACTGGCAAACTGGCACGCTGGTAAAATCGTAAACTAACACACTGGTAGACTGGTAAATTGGTATACTGATAGACTGGAAAACTGGCACACTGGTAAAATAGTAAACTGACACACTGGCAAACTGGTATACTGGTAAACTGGCATACTGGTAAAATGACTTACTAATGAACTGGTACACTGGTAGACTGGAAAATTGGAAAGTGAAATACTGGTAAACTGGAATACTGAAAAGTAAAATACTGGTATACTGGTACACTGGTACACCGGTACACTGGTGAGTGTCAATAGACACTCCCTTTATTTAACTTAATTCTTAACAAAATGATTTTATTGAAAAATAAAATCTAAATTGAAAAATATTCTATTATAAGAAGAAAAAAATATCAGAGTAGATTTTAAATAATAATAAGAATAAAACATATATATCATATAAAAATCATAGAAATGATATATATTTGATCGCTATATGAGATACTACTGCTACTATTCACATTTTAATAATTACACTACTGCTTTTATTACCGGCTGTATTATTAACTGCATCGGTTTATGAAATTGTGAAATATTTAATTTTTAATCGATTTCAAGTTCAATTCTTTCTAAGGATGTTTCGTTATTGTAAAAAGTGATAGTGAAATAGATGGCGTATCTCAATAAACTATTCTAATAATTTTTGTATCATTTTACATTGTTGCATATGTTAATAATATTGAATACTAATTAACGAAATTGAGGGATAACCTTAAGTTACGACATTTGAAATCAGCAAATCTCAATTACATCTTAAATCAACTCAATTTAATTTGTCAAAATCTGTGCAGCATTTCAGCCAGGGGCAATTGATGTTTGTTGGTTTTCGATAGCCCTTAGCCATTATTGGAGCCGTTCCAATTCGGCAATACGATTTTACGAAAACTTCGTAAGGAATCCGTTTAAATTCGAAATACGTTTACTAATCGCATTCTGTGTACTTGATTTGCTCTATCGTATTTTGACAAAAGCGTGCGCCAATAATGAGGGCCTTCGCGTACTCGCAAGAATGCCGCCAGACGCGTTTCGCGCACCGCCAAACGCGTTAAATGCATCGCCAGCTGCCGTTGTCACGATTGTTTCGAGTGCGCCTCTTCTCTCCTGTTCCACTTGTTCTGTCTCCACGCTTTGATTATCGACCGATCCCGTTTCCGAACTAATATGTCTTCACTGAGAATTGCTGGGAAAGAAATTGTATCGACGGTGTTGCGTCATTTAATTAATATTACATTATAGAACTTGTGATAATTGAAAGTTGCAAAAGAGAATTCCCTTTACATCAACTTTTATATGCAAACGTTAATAATTAATTTTGAAATACTTTTATAATACTCTCATTTTAATTTAAGTTGAAATTCTAAAATTAATCTCAACTTATATTAAATCCGAAATTTAAGTTAAAAATCTAAATTAACTCTGCAAAAAGTAACTAAAAAGCATCTACTTTATTTTTTATTCAACTTAAAAGAAATATTTACAAACATGTAACTAAACATTTTTTCTTAATAAATCTTCTGTGATAAAATCTCATTTGATTCATTTATCAAAAATGTGAACATTTCGTTGTTTGTCGTTTTCGAACATGTATAAAAAATTATACAAAATTATAGATTTGTATAATTAAATAAATTATATGATATTATTTTGATAATATGCAGATTTCTTGTTACATTATTATGTACATGTATATAATATTATCAACAAATATACAAATACTTAAAAAAATTAAACAATAAATTTTGAAATTTTTGTGAAAATTAATTCAGTAGGTAGCGTCACGTAAAATATAAAGCATTTTTATACAAAACGATAATCGTGACTTCACGTTATTGTTTCGAGTACGTGCGTATGCGTAGCGTTGCGTAGAGCGTTCTTTTCCTGCACTCACATATGTCCAGACAAACGTAGCTGTCGTAATACCGATATGCATATGAGAGAAACGTATGTTAATAAAATTCCGCCACAGAAACCATGTAATGTCGCACACTATAATACCTTTTTAAGATGCCGTTGAGTATTACCGGACAACGCTACCGCGAATCTCACAATCTTTATTTTATTCGCATTCCTACTTTGTAAATCTAACTCCCAAGATACCCTTTTTAAATTTTATGAATCATTTCAAATGATTTGTTGAATGAATTATTCAACAAAAATACACGTTAAAAATGGATCTATAGTAATCATTGTAATTTATAAATGTTATTACGTCACTGAAAATTATTATTACAATTTTGTTTGGACAATACCAACATTTCCGATCGTATATATAATAAGATTATATGATAAGAATAATAAGATCTTTGATTTTATTATTGTGTATTTTTTTTATCTTATAAAATCTCTTTTTATCTTATAAGTTCTCCTTATACTTTTTTGAGGCAAATATTTTTTTAAAAGAAATAAAATAAATACCATAAGAAGAAACCATTAATAATAAATAATAAATTACACTTGAAATAAGAAGTAAGTTCTTTGATATCGTATTTTGTCTTTTGCATTGAACGGCAGATGGCTAAATATGGTTAAATTCAGTCCCTTTGCTTATCCTCGGGGCCTTTATCTATGGATTTAGCAAGATGAAAAGAGACAAGTAAAGAAGGGATAAGATAAGAAAAGAGAAGAGGAGTGCCAGGAGCGGAAAAGAGTTCTTGGTTTAAGGTCGCAGGGTCACGTGTACGGCATGAAGTATCGCGTGGCTTCGTGGGATCGTGCGAAATACGAATAATTTTTATCCTTTCCTAGCACGCATACACACGACTGGAGTTTGCGAAAGAATTTCTCGAAGCTGATCATGACTGGACTGTAATACGCGAAACAAAAGCAAAAAGCCACATTACATTATAGCTTCCATTAGCTTGAATTTGGTCCCAAAATTACGCAAATTACCACACAGTTACTATACAATTTCAAGAATTATCTTTGGGGTATTTTTTCTGTTGAATTTTATTTCATGATCTTCATATCTCATATTTTTATTATAAACTAATAATTAATTTAAGTTATAAAAAATCGTTGCAATTAAATAATTTTTATGAATAAATAATGACAAATTTCTTCCTGTTAGTATAACTCAAAGGACAATAATAATTTTTGGACAATGCATGGTCGATAAAATGTTTGTACATAAGCATTTTAAACAAAGATAGCTGGAATTTCATGATGTTACACACAGTACATACGTTTTGTACATGATCAACTATCATTACAACAGAAAAAGACACTACCTTTGTTTTTATACGTTCATCAGATACTAGTTCGCGCTTATCCGGTACTGGTATCAGGCCCACGGCTAAATGTAAGTATACGCACCGAGGTACTGGCATACGGTGTCTCAGATAAGATATCTTCGAGGCGGAGACCAATTCCTCTGTCCACCTTGGTCTCGTCCGAAAGATGCAATAAATTGCTCTCGATCGGTTTTTGCCGATCGGACCTATACCTTCACCGCGATGCGGCGAGTTCTCCCCAAGCGCCGCGTAAAAAGCACCGACGACGGACTTCAGGCCAAATTCGCAAGATTAAAAACATTGGTCATTCGGAAACCGATTTTTTGCCTCTCCAACCATCATCTTTGTTAAATCGTTACAGATTTCTCAGATTCGGCGTTTAATGCTACGATTCTAACGTTACGAAATATAAAAGATTGCCATCAACCGAAAGCGATTATTCCTACAAATTGAATATATTTCGATGAGAATTGAATACAAATTTATAAAGAAAAAGTTGAATTGAGTACGGTCGGAAGAAATCGAATGCCTTCAAAGGGACTCAAAGTTTATAATAAATTAATTCACTTTGATTAGTTGCATTATGTCATTGCAAATAGTTATGTTTCTCATCAGAATTTTAGATTCAAGTTATTTTTCAGTATTAGTATAATTTAATACTTCGAAGATAATATTTTATACGAAGAAATAAGCTTTATTGTAATGTATATAATATCAATACTATTGGATATTTGTCAAGTTATGTCTTGAGATTGCTGCAAGTATAGTATTATTATGTCAAGTACAATGTACACAAGTAGATAATAATCATATTGATTCATTTACTACATTTATAATTCGTTGTCTATATATAGTAACAGATTAATTCAATTGACTTCATTTTTTAAATTTAATATCTAATTTTTAAAAAATATAATGCAAATTTTCAAACATTATTTATGTTCAAATTATTAAATTATTAAATTTTAGTTATTCGAATTGGAAGGCTGGTTTATTCTGTCTATAAACCTGCAGCAGATTATGCCAAATTTAACTATAGTCAAAATATGGTCTAGTCATGTGCAAACCAATTAAGATCTGACAAAGCCCTATTAGGCCAAATTCGATTACTGGTGATTGGATCAGAAATTATGACTCCACATAGATACACAAAATCGATCTAACCGTTGAAATGGCTGTTGTTATATTGATGTTCTAAAGGAGCAAACTTAGTTATTCCAAAGAGAATAATATTGTTAGAAAGGAGTTGCGGATGCGTGAAACACGATGCCACATACAACGCTGGGAACAATGTTTTCTGCCAAGGTATTGGCAGGTGCGGCAATTTTCTCGTACAATAAATATTGGCAAAACATCCCAATCGCAATGCAACCGATTTGAATACTTTAAATTAAAACTTGAACAAGCAAGCCGACATTGTAATGATCACCCTGGTACTCTAGAAGAAGCACAGTACGTATGAGACGGTGTAGTTGGTAGCACAAATCGAAGCCTGACTTTAACGAGCGACAAGTATACCTGAGCACTCGTTATAGTTGGTACAACGACCGGGGGAAAGGACGATAAATTAAGCAAGCTTATCGACAATCATTCCACTGGAAGCTTGGGCCAGTAAGCATGCAGATGTGCAGATTCAAAAAGCTTGCATATCGTTTTTCTTACACTTATATATATAATGTGGTAATATGATACACAAAACCATTTTCAGCACTTGATATTTCAAGACAGGACATTAAACATTGCATGACATTAATATAAATAAAAATATTGAAAAATGTTCCAACGGTTTATATTTTTATTTTCACTGTTAAATTTAATAATTGGAACTTTAATCATTCAGTTTCTTCTTTCATTTGTATAAAATAATATTGCAAGTTTTGATATAACATAATTATTGCTAAATGAAATAAAATGTAATTATATATAAGACCTATAGTGTTATATATAGTAAATGTTACTAATAACTAAATGTAATAAAAAAGTTAATAAAATAGTGAAAAATGGGAAATAAATTGAAAAGTGGCAAATGATTGGTCAAATGACAGTAGTGATAATATTAATGAGCAGTTGTTGGCGCCAAAGTTGAACGCAATGATTCGTGGAAGAGCCATTTACGATGGGTCCGAGAAAACCACGATGACCGCAAATTTATGTGTAGTAAAGACGAAAACGCACATCGGCTAGTTCTCAAGAGTTTTGGGCCGCGAAGAAAAGCATACAAGCCAAATGTTAGGAACTGAAGCGCGCCAGTACTTACAGATAGTTACCACCAGCATCGTAAATTATTACCCACGCCCCGAAAATTTTAGTACCACTCGGCCGCATGGACGCTCGACCACGATAAAATGACGCCGGTCCAAGCCATTTGGAGATGTAACGGATGGAGTTTTATAGGTACCACACATAAGAACTGAATATCTTTGCCTTGTTCTGATACGATATACAGATAATGCATAAAGAGGGCGATTGAACCAAAGAAAAAGTGCGCGAACGTGCGTCAGTTACAGTTTCGAGATGACGCGTGAATGATGATGATGATAGTGTTTCAACTGTTTACCATAAATGTTACCACAATAATCCAACAGCAAACAAATGCGAGAGAAATTTACATCGAGAAATACACGAATAAGGATCATATTAAAATATTGAAGTCAACGTTATTTTGTGTGTTACAAAATACTAAAAAAAGAAACTGTTATATTTTACGTTATATATATAATTATATGAAAAGATAAAAGGACTAAAATAACAATAAAAAAGTATAAAATAATATTTTATATATGAATTATTTGTGATAGAAGATATGTTCTCAACATATCTCTAAGATTTAGTACTCTTTTGCGATACTATACTGTAACTTTTTTTTCGACACAGAAAAATAGTCTACTGGCGCAGTATCGAAAACATACGAATTTTCGGTACTGTTTTATAACGTAATTCGGTACTGATAAAGAAAAAAAAGGTTTGTTTATCAGTAATGTTATTTAACATTGTTGCATTAATGGCATAGTAAAAAATAATAGTGTAGTACAAAATCAGTACCAAAAATCGAGGCTCTTATTTCGGTACGAAACCGGTACTGATTCGTTAATCAGTACCGCTTCACTATTGGCAATTCTTATTTGGTTAATGAGAATTTCAATTTAAATGAAGTTGTACACACATTTATACTAACGTGCCATACCATTTATTACTTTACATAAATCAGTTTTACTTTACAAATTTGAGAGTGCTGTGTTATTATTACTGAAATAAACGTTTAGCGATTAAAAAAAAAATTTCTACCTTCTTTCGTAGCAAGAAAAATACTGACAACTTACATAAGATGTAAAATAATGAATTTTAATTAGCCTTCTCGAAGTAAGAGTCATTTTCTCCTTTTTTTACAAATCCCACTCATTAATTTGCTGCCTGTACCAATCAGCTCTACTACATGTTTTAAGTAGTAGGGTAGAAAAAATGAATTTCGGCCCTGGAATTACTCCCTCATGATTTCCACCTCGCTGCTAAATCTTTCGATCAATAAGAGGAAGGTCCATGAAAAGCAATTAATATCGTAATTAGTCAGTCTGGCAGTAACATGCTACGCACCTCCTCCCACTGTCTTGAATGGCTAATCGCGCATATTCGCAATAATGATTCCATAATGAATACAGACTTTATAAATAGACGCAAGTCACACTGTCAGAACTGTTCCTTACAACGGCAACAAAAGCTTTTGCCATTGTTGTTGCAAGTGTAGAACTCAGCCTCTCAGCATTCAACATTTAGCGACTGAAGGTTGGAAAAAGTGTTGAAAATGAAGAGAGATCAACATTTTATTCGTAAAGGAAAAATAAAGAAGCCAAGTACGTTGTACCCAAGAGCGCAGAAGGTCAGATAGATAGTGCACGCGGACGTGAGAAGTTCTCGGGTTCCCACAGATGTTGAAGAAACCGGGAGGTTGAGCGACCTTGATACGAAGAATTACCCCGCTAAAGTTGCAGGGGCTGATGATCCACCAAGATTCGTCGTTTCATAGAATCTTTGGAATCCCAATTGAACTTGTTTCCGCCAAGTTCATTCTTCAATTACAAAATTAGCAATTTGTAAAACCAACTGGTTCGGCAAGTAATGCAATCATTTTGAGGCGTTTTCTCGTGCAACAATTTACAAATTCCGAAATTCGTTACAATCACGAGAACGAGCATCAGTCGTAAAGATACAAAATAAAAGAAACAAACGAAACAATAAAAGAAGCGTACCGTAAGACATGCGGACCAACGTAAAATATTTGACCATCGTACGTACGTGCGCCAGACTTGCTTGCACGGTAAGCTGCTGCACGAGAAGAAGTACGGGGCACATCGTATCTACGATGCGATCGCTTTGGCACTGTATGGCGATAGCATCATTAACCCTCCATGCTTCGAACATTGAATAAGATCTTGTTACGCGATATCTGACCTAGAGGCTCGCGATGTTCCCTGCTTCCCAGCGCACAATACTCGCTAATTAAACGAACAGGGAACGCCACCGCGAGATACAAGGGCGCGATTACTTTGTTTTCGCAGGACCATGCCACGCTCTGACCAAATTAATTGGAGTCGAAGGACACAATAGAAAAAAAAGAGGGGAAAAAAGCAAAGCAGATTTTGGCTCTGACTATATATCCCTCCCCCGAAAAATCCACAGCAACAACAGAACAAGTTTACAAATCCAATTCCGCGAGCAGCTATTAAAAGATACGATGTTATATAGCCTGAGGTTATAAAGTGATTACTACATTCTGAACAGTAGTTGGAGTATAAAATCGGTCATAAATTTGCGCGTTCAGAAAAATGTTTCAGGTGCAAAAAAAGATGTGGAAAAAGTGTGCCTTTAATTGTGCATCAAGGACAACGATTATTCTATTAGTTCATGACATCATCATAATAGAAGCTTGCTTGCTTGCAAGACAAGATTAATGTAAACGTTCTGCTGGAATTCATGACAACAGTCGGAAAATTGCTCCTAGCCGAGAACATAATGTGCGCTTCGTTCGCTTTTGATCGCGAAAAAGCATTTAATTGGCTTGTACAACGGTAGTCTGTATATAATATGTTCCGTAAACACTTAGTCGATGCTATAAAGTTAAACGAATTGTGGATACACATTTTTGTCTGCGCATGCTGAAAAATTGTTTCTCCAGCCAATAAGGTTGAAGGTTTCTACTATTCGTCATATGAAATCGCAACATTTTTTCATCAACAGGCACTTTTTAGTGTAATTAATTACTTAATTATTGTAAAAATGGTTAAGTAGATATAGTTTGATGCAAATCCCACATAAAATAAATATGGATGCTGAACAAAAAACGAGAGTACTTTGCGCTAAACGGTAACGATCTGTGAACGAAGGTTTCCGATCGCAATCTGTCTTAGATCCTGCAGCGGCAATCAAGCCTAGGGGTACATGCGCCATTGTATTGTAATTGCGCTATTTTTCTGAAGAGCAAACCGGATCACCTAGAATACAAATCGACAACTTTGCAGATATACCTGTCGTAAACAATTTAATTCGAAATTTTGTGAAAGTGTGATGTTAATAAAAAGTCGTCGAAATAAAAAAAGTCGAATAAAAACTCTAGTTGCGTTGTAATTATAGACGGTATCAGAAAAAAAAGTTCGTGGTATGATCAAGTAAATGTATAAACTTTCTAAGCTTTACTCTACAAATTGAAGTCTACAAGTGTCCTTCATCAATTATGGTACAATATTTGTCTTGTAATGAAATTTTAACTCTAACGAAATTTCAAAATCGATTATAAGAAAATCAGCGTACAGCACATTTTGTAATTGTTTTTAAATTAATAAAAAAACCATTATTTAATCTGTCTCAAATAATGTCACAGTTAGTTAATACTCTATTGAATTACAAAATTCAACTCCACAATAGTATATTACGCAACAAGGGAGATGAAATCGCGAATCCATTTTCCTGAGCGGAGTTTATAAGCCGAGCCGGATGCGAGGTTTGTAAACTGCGCTAGTTTTTACGATATTTTTCGTTACGAGGGAGAGAAAAGTGTGTCGTTTTCCGAAAACTCCCTAAGGAGGAAAAAGGCACTTTCTCTTCCCGAGTAACGAAAACTATAACTTTTATTTAAAAAAATCTCCGTCGGTATTTTATGCTTTACTTTTCCTATAAGATATAGTTTTCTTAAAGTATCAGTCTACAGGACGTGAAAATAATTATCCATCATTTAACAACCTATTGCGCCTTTAAGCTACATTACCTTCATGATTATTAGAAGCACGTATACGATGCTGACACACGCGAATTGGCAGAGTAGGAAGAAATGCTTAAAAGACGAGTTATCTGCCTTGAACTTTGACATCGGTTCGACATCTCCGAGAAAAAATGATCGTTTCGGCCTCCATCGATCTTAACCTTGAACCATTTCCTGCTGTGAGAATAATGCCGCAAGGTGATTGATGGTGCTATTTGATTTTTAATCATCCTTTATAATCACGTAAAATAGTATTCAAAATTTGGTCAATCTGGTTATAGATATTTTTTTGCAAATTCAAGAAATCTTAACGAAGCGTATGATGCATGCAATATATTTCAAAATATATATGCAAAAATTTCTCGGGGGACAACTCATGGAGACGTAGTTGCAGTTGAAAGGGTCGTCCGTTGGTCTCGAGAGAAAGAATTCTCAGACTGCGAACGTGCCCGAGGCGCTGGACCCTCGGGTCAAACCACTGTGCGGTTCGAACGGCGATCGAGCGCGAAGCCACTGTTACACGAGTCGAAACTTTCAAAAAATTATTCAAATTTCACTTTTTCCCGTCATTTTGTGATTTTATTTTTACGTAACCAATATTAACATTTAACTAACTAACTTTTCAATACAAAGTTTCTTCTTTAAAAAATAATTATTATTATCGTGTAATTATTCGTTGATATATAATTTATAATTTTCAAATTCATTTATTATTCTTTAAATTATAGTTCAACCATTAGGTTCTTACAATAAAAAATTTTTTTATTACTCCTTCTATTGAAGTAGTATTTCTCAGAATGTCTTTGTATCTACAAAATGTAAAATTGTTTAAGTTTTATGGATTAGTTGAAAAAGTGTTTTGCATTTTTGTTGGAAACTGACGCCTCATGTAACATGAGCTGAAAGAGGCTCAGAGCTCGGCGCGTGCAGGACGTGATTGTGTCGCGTTCCTCCCCTCTCCGGGAGTATCCCTCTTTCTTTTGGATCGTGCGTCTCCGTCGAGGGGGAATGGAGTCTCGGCTTGGCGTCTCCCTCTTTGGCGGCACCTCTCGCCACTCATCCTCTCTCTATCGAGCTCGCCACTCTCGTGTTGTCTTTTCTTTTTGCCATTCTCCGCAGGCACTCTTTGCTTCTCTTACCGTCGCCGCACACTCGCGTTCTCCACGTCGAGAGAAACAAGCTAGCAGCTTCCACCGCCTCCACGCGAGGGCCAAGGCGCTCGTGCTGCTCACGTTGCTCTTATTATATCTAGAAGTCAACCAATGGTCATTCGTGAACGAATGACCGAAACAAGAGCAACAAAATACGACGCTGCAAACATTTCAACATCGAATCCGCAGATTCATTCAAATTACTTTTCAGCCAAAATTTAAATTCTACATTTTATTTCGTTTTTTTATGACTTTATGCAAACAAACATTTTATTTCACGAACCAATAACTCAAAAAAAAAAAAAAAAACGATTCAAGGTACATTTTCATAACCAATGGAAAATTGTTTTTCAATATTAAACTACTTTTCGTTGCATAATCTCTTTCTTTTCAATATAAAACGTTATTTTGATGCTCGTATTTGACTTTTCTCATATAATATTATATCTCTGCTTGTCAACGCAAGATTAAAAATGTGTATATCTACATAAAACAAACTTCCTCCGATTTCTCCATCGACATTGAAAGTCAACTTTTAAGCCGACGCAATCGTAACCATTTGATTGCTTCGATCGTACACTTTTATTTTTACACTCTTGACAAGATTGAAGAGCAAATTCTAAAGATTGAAAGGCATTTCTAAATCTTAACATTTTTTCCCTACTACCATCGATCGGAATTGAGATAAAATAATCCGTATTTCTCGATCGCATCAAAAGCATCTAACAATTTTACGATAAACATTGTATTGCTATGGCAAACATGCCGCAAGTAAAATATGCAACGATGAAAAAAATGTCAATTTCAAAGCGAAAGGTAAAGTCTACGCGAAGTCAATAAAGACGTATCTATAAATCTAATCGAAAAAATTATCATGCTGATTATTATGTGTATAAAGATAATTTGATAATGAAAGGTCCTTGACTGTCGAACTGCAAAATTGTAAGCGTTCTTTATCTGCAGGTGACCTCGGCGTGAGATGATGTCTTCAGATTCAGCGATAGGTACAGTAGCGTTACCGAGAGTGAGCAAGTCGCGTGGCTGGAATGCGGCGAGGCTTGCGCGTCGAACACGCTGGAATCAGAGAAGCAGAACGAGAAGGCACGAACTTGTAAAATGAGCGCGCTCAGACAAATTTTATGCCGCGAATTGTAAGCGAAAAGAAAGAGAAAACGTAAATTGCATACGAACTGATGATGATGAAATATTTTTATGTGCATTTTTATTATTTGAAATAATCAATTTTATTGAATATGATGAATATCAAAATTGTTGTTGAAACATAAAAAATATGTATTATTTATTTTTTAAATTTTTTCAAATTATCGTTAACATTTTTGTACTTTAAGAAATAATTCTTTAAAGTACATTTAATTTGTAAAATATTGGAAAATAAATAAATATTTATACACTCCAGTTTGGTGTTAAATCTTTATATTTATGATGAAATTATGTTTTTATAGATATCAAAAGATTCGTCAGCATTTAAAAAACATCAATATTTTTGATAAAATTTCAACGCGACATATTTTTCAGAATATTAACAGTCGAAATTACAGAAAATTTAATCTTTCTACATATACCTAATAGACTCCTGAGTAAGTTACATTTATTTTTATTAAACCCTCTTTTTCCACGTAACTTATAATAATAATGTATCTTCAATATTCTAATAAATGTTTGTACAATTTCGATATTCAGTTCTTCCATCAAATATCTTATAATATCTGAATTCTCGATACACGCATATAAATATAAATTACTTGTTTGTAATTTTATTATATAATAGAAAAAGTTTAATCAGTACATGTCTATGTCGATCATGTACAGTGGTGATTTATACACTCACATATATAAGGTTAAATCAAATGATACAAAGCGAAATAACGAAACGTCCGTCGTAAATGACTGTGTCTCGATCAGCACAGTTCGATGTTCCTTAATCAATTATATGCTTGAGAGTAATGCTATAGCTCTTACATCACGTGTGTACCAACTCCGTTCAATAAGAATGGCAAACTTAATTACGACGATATATAGCATATGAGGCAATCGGTGCTCCCGCGACATAATCTGTGGCGCGCCGTGCTCTCGAAACGAAACGATTTGCATACCGAAGTGTCGGTCTCATAGCTCCTTTTTTTCCTTCCTTTTTCTTCTTTTTTCGTCGCGTTCCACGGCAAATATTATTTTATAGCACGGGCGGTATTTTGCATCAGAAAAATAATAATTTACAGACGGGGGCTGCTCCAACAACGTAGAACGCGCAAATACAACATTTGATTGCATTTTATTAGGCGCCTTAATCAACCTACATACGCGCTGCCACGTGATAAACTGCACCCGTTGTAACTACTTTTCGCGTTCTTGTTTCAATCCGTTTAATTACAGATAAGTATTTTCAATCGAAAAAAATTGATGATACATTTATGAAGTGTTATGATTTATTTTTTGATACCAAGAATATGTAAAAAATAGGATTATATTAAATCTAAATGTAATTTAAAATGAAAAAAATACGCCAAGTTCAACAATGTTTCTATATAAAAGTAAAAAGGTCTTTCTTAGTGTATTGAAATAAGAAGGATTTAAAATAACATATTGTCAAGTACACAATAATCTTATTAAAACCGTTAAAAACCTCTTAGTTTCGTTAATTGTGATAGATTTGTTAGGTTTTGCAGGTTTTAATATTATGCTTCCAATATTCCAAATTAAATATTGGAAGCATATTTAAAAAATCACAAATTCGAAAATTAAAGAAATCAAAAATACGCAAATATAAGTATCCGAGAATAAAAATATTCGATCATTCGAATATTTAAAAATTCACAAGTTCGAACATTTGACAGTTGGAAAAATTAAAAAGTTAAAACATTATAAACTTAACATTTAAAATCGAAATTTTAAAGATTTATAAAATTGAAATTTAAAAATTCATTTATTTAACAATTAAAAAATTTAAAAATTCGTACATTTAACAATTTAAAAGAGAAAAAATTTTAAATATTTGAAAATTCGAATCCCAAATTCGTCTATTTTTAAAAAGGCTAATAACTTTTGAAGTATTAATCGAATATCAATAAGCCAAAGAGCATTCTTCAAGAATATTTTACACTCAAGAATTTCGTCTATTTTCACTATTCAAGAGGGTAGAGACTCTTTTTTGTACTTGATGCGAGCTACTACAGTGGCTCTTGACAATTGAATATTTTAATTAGAATATTACGACATGATATGGCTACTGAATCAATAAATCACAATTTTGTGATTTATTTTATTTTCATCTAATTTGTGTATTGTCTTTAATTTAAAACTTTTTATAATTTATGATTTTTTTAAATTTGTATGAATTTTTAATTTAAAAATACACATAATAAAGTGATATTTTTATTATACTGCATGTTGTTAATAAATAATTAAGAAAACGTTATTGTTACAACTGTTGAAATGATAAGAATTTTTTGCCATCGAAATACGGTAAAATTACATTTTTACTCAAAAGTATATAATTTTTTAAATAAAATTTTCTTATAACAGACATTGTAACAAAAAAATTGCCGCATGTCGATTTGCATTACGACATGCGACACATGGGTCAAGATATTGTTATCATTACAATAGCAAGAGCAACTATAGACGTGCGTGCTATCGGGTGCGCTTTCGCATAATGTGTCATAAATAGGCGACGCGCGCAACGCTTGCATACCATACAGAAACAATAACCATTGTGGTCGTCTGTTTATAAATAAGCTCTTGTAAAACCAGGTAGAAGAATCGTAAATGCACAAGCACAAATCCTTTTCCGGTAGGGTTCCCTCTCGCGAGATTTTTATCAACGGGTTTCGATTACAGGTGGTCTTATCGAACCGACGATAAAACACCTTCGACGAGTATATGTATCAATGCATATATGCATATATATTTATATACTTATATGCGTAACATCGATTCAGTTTTCGCTTCTGTCATATTTATTGTTTTTTGTTATTTTTAGTCCAAAAGTCACACATTGTTCCATCTGTTTATTTGCTCAGGAGTTTTTTTCTTTTTTTTTTAATTTCTTTTTTCTAACAAAACGCTTGCCAGTTTCGTCGAACTATAAAACGAAAGATGCGATACATTTTTAATAGTTTTTTTTTTTAGATTAAAGAAATGTTGCAGAAACAAAATCCGCAATTTCTAGAAGCAACTACCTACCGTGAGATTAAAAGTGTAATTTCAGTCGCGAACTGACAAAAACAAGCGTTATTATTTAAAGACACAATTAGGCTCGACGGTATTGCTGTAAAATCGCTTTACACAAAAAAGAACCGTTCTCTCTAGACAGCTACAGAATGATACTTCCTGGTTAATTAAAAGTAAAATCATGCGTTTAATTAAATCGAGTTTTTTCTTTTACTGAAGATACAAGAAGGACTAAAGTACACTCTCGGAATATAATAGTTTCTGAACATTTTGCAAATTATACACAATTTTGAGACAAAAAAATTATTACTGACTGTAACAGTAGTTGTTATGTTTCAAATTGAAAATGTCATTTTCGTCTATATAATAATAACAGAATTTGAACTGAAGCTTTATTTTAACACTGCAACAGAATATTTTAAAATAATAAAAATATTTTAAATAATTAAAAATCTCAAATTTAACAATTTTGGAATTTGATATAAAAATATTACGTTTTCTACGAAGCACTTCTAAAAGTTATATGGATTGTGACAGTGAAAATCTTTTTTTACAAAAGTTTAAATTTTTAAAAGTAAAATGAAATGTTTAGATTCAAAATTTTGTCTTCTCTTGAATTTCAAATAAATTTGAACAAATATTATTTAGAGTTTCATTGATGTGAATTTGATACTGGAGCTTCTTCGTTTTCGTGACATTTATTTTTCCGATTGTCAGAGTGTAAAAATGACAGTATCCCACGCACTACGTCCTCCCACGTAGAAGACATGAGCCTTGTAAACCGGAACATGTAATAGTACATATTGTGTCTGTGTGCTGGACTTCGTGGGTTTCCGGATATACTTACAATAATATGATCTACATTTGTGTAGGACGAACGTCCTTTGTTATTCCTGCTCGTTTAAAGCTTTTTCCAAATCAGCATTTCAATCTCGCGCTCCTCCTTTTTCGACTAACCGTAATCTGGAAATGCTGTACGTATATATAAATGAACATATCTCGAATTGTAGGAGTGGTATCCTTTCACATACATTAAAGGATGGTTTACGATCCTTCGTAGTTTTCGACCTTGTTCACCCAGTAAAGGTCACACCGTAAAGCGTTTGAGCTTAATTTAAGTCAAATTTTATTGTCCTGACAATAGAACCACATGTGCTTCCATTAAACAAGTTTTATAACCAAGAAACATGTAAACTATTAAAAGTAATGTATTTCGTTGATTATAAAAACAAAAAAATATTTCTTTAAATGTTATTTCCACTTATATAATAAGATTCTATTGTCACTTCTGTTTTATATATTTCAGTTGAATCCCCTAGCGATTGTGTTAAGTAATTCCTTAAATTGTTTGCAATACCAAAAACAGACGTAATTAGTATAATTGCTCAATTGCAATGTCAGCATTCCAAACATTGTTTTCACTTTTTGAACATACAACATAACTTTTTTGCACAACTTCCATTCAAAAGGTGTTCAATTCATTGATTTATATTTCTAAGTGATCTGCAAATATGGTGAAGAAATAATGATCTCCAAATAAGAGAGACGTATTTGCGTCTTACATTGCGCTGAACAATAGTTCTGTTGAGTTTCACATACATGTAGCTCGAGGCATAGTCGACTGAATGAAATTCTAAGTGAATGGTCGTGCAAAACTTACTTGTTCTCCTCTGACTCATTTTACGTCAATGAAAAGGTAGCACGTCGCAAACGAGAGATTAATATTCACGATACGTGATCATCCAATGGTCAATCGTATATGGACAATCACGTGATCCAAACAGATTCCTGGAAGAAATCGCGATGTACGTATGTATGCATGAACGTCACGTTCGTACCGATATCTTAACGTTGAAATTAATCAACCAAGCGAAGATGTTCTCGCAGGAGATGACTCATGTGTGTTTTTTTTAATTGCAGAAAATTCACGCTGCATGTGTGCATCAAATGAATCAACCAGTTTCATGTTAATCACATTTTATTGATATGCTGTAAAATCAAAACATTCTTATATAATCAAAGTAATTTATTAAATTCAGTAAATTAATATTAAATGTGTTATTACATTCTAATTGAGATGAAATTATATTTAAAAACAGTGCAAAATAAGTTGGACGAAATTTATTTTATAAATTACATATATAAATTAGGCAATCTAATCATTAAATAGAACAATCACGGCTATTTTCAATTTAAAATATTTGGTTTATTTAGTTTATTGACATAAATGGAGTTTATAATTATGAAAAGCGGATAAAATATTGCACATAATGACTGTTCTTTAGTATCAGGGATTCATTTTATGCAAAATATAAAATGTAATTTTGTTTTCTGATCATTTCAATTAGCTAATTATAAGTGACGATATTGACTGCACTATCGTATATGCCGTAGGCAGAGAAAGCGCACTGTAAACATGACAATTTAGATTGATATAACGCGCATTTTGTTAGCGAAATTTGTTAACAAAATGTTCGTATACAATGATTGCAAGATTTTCGTAATTACAATAATTAACTATTGATTAACAATATTTATTGCCCACTTTATTATACAAACTTTGGTATAAATTGTATATGATTGTATATATTTCGAAAACATGCTCAAGAAAAAATATTATATATTTATAGGTCGTAAAAAAATTACATATTCTTATGTGTGACTGAAAAATAAAATATTTTTGAAAGAAAAACTGCTTAGAAAATTCATGATTGCATGCACCCAATATATATTAAAAAAAGATTTTATGATATAAAATATTTTGTTTTTTTTTTTCAATTTTTAAATGGAAATGAATAAATAACATCATAAAAAATGATTATGTATTTGAAATTCTTTTTATGTATACTATAGTTAATAGTACTTAATTATTTTATCAGGGCTTCTTTTTTCTCATTTTCATTATTAAATTCAAGCTTTGCAAATGCAATTTGTTTACAATTAGATACTGGCAGTGTCAAGACATTTATTTTTCGAATATAATTTTTCCGCAAAACAAGTTCAATAATTCTCATTGCAATCTTAATTTCCTAACCTGTACTGATAGTATCAAATTTCATCATTATCGTTGTAAAATTGTTCATTTGTCAAAGACTGGTTTTCAAAAAGAAAGACTTCAGCAGAAACTAGAGTAATTAATTAATATCGAACCATATTATCAAAGCAACACTTTCTGAAAAAATATATCACTAATTAAAAGGTAAAAAATTAATTGGAATATAACACTTCACGCGATAACTTTAACATTTAATAAAAAGAACAGCAAGTTTATTACAATTTTAACTTTTGATTTCTAGAAAAAAGATAATTAGTCTTTTGCCGTAGTGGCTTGACATGATTATTTATTTGATTTTCATTTTCCATTTAAGAGAATAATTTTGGAAAATTAAAAACTTTGTACGCCTGCGACACTGCGACAATTTGAGAAAAATAATCATTGAATGTTAGTGTGACAGGATAATTAGAACCTATGTTTAGACAAGAAATAAGTTAGATTCGTGGATTTGAACTGTTTATTTAAAATCGGACTGTTCTGGTTGAATTCGAACTTGTGCCATATTTGGTTAAGTTTTTTGTTTGTTTGTACAATTTTAATTACTTAAATATAAACTGTAAGTGTCATAACAGATTGACAAATGATTAGATGTAACATAAGTTGGAGAGACCTTTAGGCAGGTTCAATCTATCATGTCAAACGAACATGATATCAAAATGACTATATAGATAGTTATTTTTACCATGTATATAATTATTCTCACTAAATGAATAGTCAATTTGATTATTTACTTTTCTTGCTGTAGTAGATGGTTCAGCATTGTTATCATGAAATACCTACAAACTCAGCAAAGAATGTGATGGTATAAGAATGACGGCAAAAGTAGAAAAGAGAGAATTTGGCGTATAAGGTGTGGCAAAAGAAGCCGTCGATAAGTCGATTAATCGCGAGTGTTCGTGAGTCAGCTTTTACCACCTAGATATAACTTTAGATGTGAGGCTTGGCGTCATCATCATACGGCACGCGTTGACTCATGTGCGTGGGCACGGAATGCGAAAAGCGTGCGTACGTCTGTCTGTACAATCGAATAGTAAAAGCATTCATGGTCCGTCGCTGTCATGAAAAATATCAAGACTTAATTCGAAGCGCTGAAGGTGCAATAGTTATTACACGATAAATTATTGTTCGCGAATTGAAGAAAAAAATTGCTCAATTGTGTCGTTATGTTTGATAAGTAATTGTTTAAGAATTTCGCACTTAAGTCTATAAATCGATTGCGGATTAATCTCTGTTCACTATTCACGATGCCGATTGTTTAATCAGATAAATGTAAAGTTCTCTGAAAGAAAAAAAAATTGTCTTGCTATAACTTTCCACGTGGCTCGGAGTTATTGTTATACTTTGATGTGGACATGTGACTATTGTAATATGTTATGAAGCTTGTTATGTGTAGTGATATATTTCACTGTTTCAATTGAAATTTATAACAACTATTATCTTGATTTAAAAGAGAATATATAATTACTCGCGAATTGTGTAATTGTTTTTTTATTCGAATAATAGAATATTTAAAATTATATATTAGCAATTTGTCTTACAGAAATATCATATGAATTTGTTTATTCGAGACATAAAAGGTAATAAAATGGTCGTAATTTTGTGTCGCGCTTTGTTTATGACATTCAATGTAATCATAAAATAACAATATAATTTATTTGTAATGAGATTTTAATTGAATTACATTAAGCACGTTTAAGAAATTATGAGATATATTTTATATAACTTGACATTCCATTTTTTTATTTAATCTTCAAATAATCTTCATAGGTGAAATTCACATATGAACACATTTCTTTAACGAAAGAAAATATATTTCAAAATATATAGAAATAATATATGTTAATGTGTGTACATATATTTTTGGCAAATTGGTATATGTTTAATAAATATTTAAAATATATTTTTGAAATATATTTGTAAGAGTATAAGTAAAAATACATTTGCAGAAAACATGTAAAATTATATTTGCAAACAAAAAAGTATATTGAAAATATATTTTCAAATATATTTTGATATATATATAAATTTCCTCCCGGGTCTAATACGTATGCTTTTAATATTACTGTATAAAATTAACGATCCTTGAACCTCGTTTAACATTTTTAAATATCACTTAAAAAAGGAAATTTCCGACAAAATTTATATGTATACAGTCATATACACGGGGTATGTAATATAACACAAAACTCAGACATATATGATGTACTGATTTTGATATGGCACAAGTAAACAAGCACGTTTAAGCCGAAATTAGCTCGACGCATTTATCATCGAACTTCGGCAGTAATTTGTGCATTTACATAGCAATTCTTCGTTAAGGCAATTGCAAAACCATGTTACTTGAGCAAATTTCACACGGTCAAATGGGAGTATGACACGATAAATCGAGCTGATTGGATCGAACTACCCATGAATAGTCGCTTTGGTATTATTTACGACACTGATTACGCCGTGGGGTGTACACACGAATATCTATCGCTGCCGGCATGGATTAGCAAGAGAGGTTAATGCCGTGCGGTATCATGAATGAATTTATGCCTTGACGAAGCATCTCGTTAATTGCAGATTCTTCTACTATCATAAGTGGTAATTCGACCTCCATCAATACAAGCAAAATTACACGTCATGCTAAGTTACAAGATCTTTTGCATTAACATAACGCATAGTTTTTATATATTTTTATATGTGATATACCAGAAATTATGAATTACATCTTTTTGAGAAATTTAAAAATGTATAGTAAGCATTATATATTGTGATATATTCTGTAAAAATTGTAGCATATCCACCCAGATGGAAATTTCAGTATTCCGCCATAAATGATAAATGGCCCATGCACGGGCCAGCATTGGCAGTCGGGAGTCGACAGCCAATGCTGCCGCAATACTGGTTATTTTTGCATGCCGTTCATTGTC
>JABFPJ010002150.1:0-21058 GCA_022817425.1 Gryon sp. ZL-2020
TATTTTTGTCCGTATTGGAAAGAAATCTGTGACAACTTTATTTTACATTAAAATACAGAACTAAAATGCGTTTGAAATCATCTGTTCTTCAAAACCACTGCAATCACAATCAATGTATTATTTCGGCAATTTATTTGTTCTCGTCAAGATCTACAATAAATGTACATAATTATTTATATCAATACAAGTAAAAAATTAAATCATACAAATAAGTTTGTATTCCATTCCTGTATTTCGGTAAGTAATTCTATTGCAATGTGTAAATTGATTACATCTGAACTAAACTAAAACTCATTTCCTGCTATTGGCATTAAACATGAGCAAGAAAGGTTTTACAAGAAAACAACAACAAAAAAGAACAAATAAAATTTAACAATTTTGCGCGACTTATTATTTTCATCTCTAATTCCCTTAAACTGTGTGATCGGCATCGCCATTTAGGTTCTCCACCGTCCAGCCAATTGAGAGTTTGGTTTTCATTTCTTTAGTCAACGGTGGAATCAAGTGTCTTGGAATCAAAAATGTTGACAAGTTGAATAAGTCGAGGAATACTTTGTACCTATCACTGTAAAACATAAAAGTTTTTAAATTATTATATAAAATTTAAAACTAAAAATAAAATAATGTTCGCAAATTTTGTTTGTTCACCTTAATGTAGATTTCAAATAATGGTAACCAGAAGAACCGCCTGTGCCGAGTTGTTGGGATCCAATCATTCTCTGAACCATTATCACGTGATTATCTGCAAATTTAAATGAAATAAAACGATATTCCGAAATGGAATATAATTATTGTTAAACTTACATCTCCATTTAGTAATTAAAGAATCAATATCCATCAAAGCAGTGAGTATTTGATGGGGTTGACTAAACCGTGGTTCGTCGCGATACAGAGTTATCATTACGGCACCTTGAAGCGCAGTGTAAGTAAACCTTCTTTCGCCTCGGGAAAGTAAAGCATTGTGTAAACTTTCGTTGAAAATTGTGTCGAAAATGGCTTTTTTCGATGCCAATCTTGCGATGATGTAGTTCTGAGCTTGCTCGTTTGTTTGTCTCTAAAATATTACAATTTTTTAAGTTTATATTTTTTGTACAAATCTACACGGAGAAAAATAAATAATCCCTAATAAAATTGAAATCGGGCATGCCATGTTTGGCCCTGATGTGGTTTGCCTGATTGAAACCACATTAATGGTTCCAATTATTAGGATCAAAATGGGGATATTTTTACATTTTGTTGAAAAATGGTAGCCTTGTAAGGGCCAAGGATGGCCCAGGTAGGGCATCATGATGATTATGGGTATAATGCTGGGCGTTAATATGGCCTTGATCGGGAATTCCATATGATGGGATTCCCGACCTGGTCCCGATTTAGACCAAAACTGGTGGCCATGTCACGGTTGAAACATGGGTGGCCTGGTCGGGCCCCGATCAGGGCCTGACATGGTTTCCTAATTTCACATCATTTGTATGGGTTTGCCCGATCGGAACCATATGAACACCTATGACACTATATCCATATAATCGTAATTTCTGGAAGACAAATCAGGGCCCGCTAGGGTAGCTATATTTCCATGCCAAGGCCATATTTCAACCCGACTGCAAATTTGAAAAGGGATTAACCATTTTTTCCAGTGTAACAAAAAATAAAAAAATTAATTAATGATTTGTAATTCAAATACTTGAGCAATTTCTTTTTGTTCATTCAACATAACTTCGACGGACTGTCTGTATTTGCTCCAAAAGTCAAAGTCACTGGACTTCAAACCGGGAGTTCGCGACAGCCACTTTTGTACCAAATAACTCAAACTCGGCTCCTCTTCGGACTTTTTAATCGCCTCAACTGCCGCGGGATCGCGACCAAACACCGACATATAATTCTTATTGTATTTAACTCGCAGATCCTGTTTCACGCCGAGCTTATTTTCCAGCAGACGAAATTGTAAAGATTGAAAGCCAGATGCCGGCGATAAATAATCTCGAAAGTCCATAAAATCCAGGGGCGTCATTGTCTCCAGTATCGTTACTTGGTCTACTAGTAACTGAAATAAAATATTTAATACTAATTTTTTAACATTACTTTTTTAATCATTTTTTCTTAATTTTTTACATTTTTCATTTATTTTAATATAATAGTAATAGTAAGTTTTAGTAACATCATAAAACAAGTTTATTGAAAAATATAATTTATACATATATATATATGATATAAATTATGATTGTTTTATTGTATGAGATATGTTGTCAGTCTACATATACATATACAGTATCGATTTGTGTGGTAACTTTACCCGTATTTCTATGGTTGCATAGAGAAGACTACGGGAGACATAAAATAAAAATACGAACTGAAAACAATAACTTGGTTCCAAATACAAAATTGCCTTCGAATATCAAAAGAAAAAGCAACTCTAATTTTCCGTCATTTTCAAAATTACATGAAAAATTTCACAAAAATAAATTTTTATATTTTTTTAATTAGTTTTTTTATTATCAAAAGACACGGTAGTGTCTCTGGCCAAGTACAAAAAAAATTTTCTTTACAGTTAACTTTAAAGTTACAATAAATCTTTGTAAAAAACTTAGTTTTCACTTAAAACTAAGTTATTTTTTTGAAGTCTTATTTTGCATAAACAGAAATTTTAGCTAAAACCAATGCAAGCCACAAAGTTGCAAAATGTTTTCAATCGTAACTGAAACTTTTGCATCGTGTCTCTCCAGTTTCGTTTAGTTTCTCAGTGTGGTTAGAACTATTTTTTCATTTCTCGCCCTTAGGCGAGAAATGCAGATATGATTTCTCTCGACAAAACGAGCCATATACATTCTGCGGCTTTCGTTTTGCCACTTTGTGGTGAAGACCGACTTCTAGACGAAACGCTTACCTAACGCAACTTTTTGTCACGTGGTATATCGTATGTCATATATCTATATTTTATTTATGCACATACATTTCAATTATTTGATCAACAACATTATTAAAATTAAAATTTTAATTAGTTTGATTTGAAATTTGAGTTCAACGCAAATATTAAGTTAAAGACCTTGACCCAGAATGGTCATTTTTCGAATCAACCAAGAAACTCGCGTTGTGAAAATTGAATTAGAACCCTTCAGCCACCGGGGGTAACATTCGAGCCAAAGTGCCAGTCGCTAATTGGCTTTTCGTTAAGGGTTGTTCACCTAAAGGCTTGTACTTTGATTTACCGAATCAATGAATTGATCTGTTTCATATGCATCGCAAACAAAACCAATTTTTATCACTTTTCGTCCTAACTTTTATTTTTTTTATTTTTTGTATTTACTTTTTGATTTTTTTATATACAATCGCTTAATTCTTTGTTCAATTTGCGTTAACTTTTTTTTATCTTTATCAAAATATTCAAACAAAAATAACGATGTTATGTAAAATTTGCATAAACTTTACTCAATTTGCTTCCATATTGTTTAAAATATGAATTAAAAACTTGATAAAAAATTATGAATTAAATAAATTAAATTAATTTGATTAAAAAAAGCGAATGTTTAAAATTTGATTGTTTAATGAATATTAAAAAATGAAATTTTCGAAATTCGATTTGTATATTTTTGAAACTCTTATCAAATCGAATGTTTAAGTTAAAATAAATATTAATCCTTAAACATTAAATGAATCACAGACGTCATAAATTAAACTTAATAATCCAACAAATAAACTTGTCATACGAAAATACTTTACTGTTTAAAAAGTAATCAAATTTTAGCCGTTTGTCATCAGAGTTTATCTCAAAATTTTCCTCCTGTGAGAGACTGTGATAACGTTTGTTTAATTTAGTACATAAATTGACAAATAACTTAATTATAACTGTTACTATATGTTGGATGAAAAAAAATGCATGAAAAAAAAATGCATGAAAAAAAAATGCATGAAATACTTACTTTGAGAATTAAAACAATACGATTGAGCCGTTTTAAAATTTCCAATGTCCTGCATTCGTTAAGACATTCGTAAGCTTGAATTTTGTGTGACGATGGCGACAGACTCGAAATATCATAAACATTAATTCCGGAGCTAAATAAATCTCTTACCGAATCCAGTTCAAATATTATCTGCTTAAACCAGAGTTCGTAAGCTGCAAAAGTCAATTCATTTGCTTTATTCATTAAAAATACTTTATTTATTAATTTTAAAAAATATTACATAAAAATAGTTAAATAAATAAAAATTATTTTTTTTTGTTTTTTCATATTCTTAAATTATCAACAAATTTAATTACCTTGGTGTGTAATAATAAACAAATGTTCGTCGTGTACTTTTCGGTTGTGCTCTACACTCAAAAGTCTTTGAGCTGATAAAACTTTGTCCAGACAGAGATATTCGGCATACAGCATGCCTGGACCTTCAGTTAATGGGTCACCTTCTTGACCGAACTCATCGCTAAATAAGAACAATTTTTGAAATAACTCAAAACCCAATTAAAGAAACTTACTTATTTTCAAAAATTGTATTAAAAAACTAAAAAAATTGTCTTGTTTTCAAAATTAAAAAAAAAAACAGGAGAAAAATTTTTATTGTATAAAAAGTCAATAATAAATAAAATCAAAATAATAAATAAATAGCAATTTCATTATTATTATGACATTTACACCATAAATGCGTATCAATAAATATGAAAAGTAATAAGAATATCAAATGTCAACGCATCCAGAAGTTCAGGCTTAAAAATTACTCTTAATAGAATATCGAATGATGTTAATGATGTAACAATTTTTTTAATTTTTTTTTTTTTTTTTTGCGACTTAGTTACGTAGTAATATTTTATACATTATTACTAAAATTTGATTAAACAATAATAATAAAAAAAAAATAAAATAAATAATTCGCATCGAAAAGTAGTCATTGCACATCGTTAATATTTTACAATATGAAACCAAACAATTTGCAAAATGATAAGTATAGTTAAATAATTTTTAATTTATTAATTAAAATCGTAATTTAAGATGTACTTACGTTCCGTTTCGAAAAGGACAAGCCATTACACATTCAATTTATAAAATTGAAGTTCAATTGAAATATCAAATTTATATTTATAAATATATTTATAAATAATTATAAATTGAGTTAACGATTAATAATGTTTTACAATATTATAAGAATACATAAAAAATAGTAATGTTACATTTTACACAAGGTAATGGCAAAATGCAACTTAAACACAAATACTGGTGCAGTGGATGGCGGTCACACATCGACTAACGTTAGTCCGCAACTGTAACACGCTACTTTATATTAAGCAATTGTGAACTTCTTTTTCTGTATTCAATATCTAAGAAACTTTTCCGAAATAAAACGATAAATGTTCAAAAGCGTAATAATAAATATAAAAACGATACGATGAATAAACATGTTGTAAAAATGAAATAAAAATGTTTTTTATTACATTTTTTAAAATTTTTTTAGTTCATCTTTCATTTTTGTTTACATTTTTTTAAATTTTAACAATTATTTAAAAGACAACTAAATTTTAGCATTTTAATTTGTTTAATTTGTATATTTTAGAAAATGTTTTGAATTTTTATTAAAAAGTCGATGATCCTTTAAAAAATTGTTACATCACAAAATATAAAAATATACAACATATATCGAAATAATAAAATTAACGATAAAAAGATAAAAAGATTCATTTTTAATGGCAGATCAGATAAAATTAATTCTCCACATTAATTTCTGTAAAATTAGTTATCTTTATTACAAACTTTTTTTACATATACAACTGGTCTTAAACTAATAAAAGAAACTGAAAAAAATAAAGAATGTAAATAAAAAAAGCGAATTCGTACCCAGAATTAACTAAAAAATGTTATTCCGATTTACTAGAGTAAACCTTACATTTTAAATGGTATCAGTAATTGTTCTTTGTTTATTTTAATTTTGGGTTCGGACTTGCTTCGAAAGCAAAAATTCACACAATTATAAATCTCGTCGCATTATACCTATATTCAACTTGTCAGCGCACCGTCCAATCAAAATTGCCTCAAAATAAAATATAAATATACCACAAAATATCACAAAATAAACTTATTTTTGGTTTTTTATCATGAGAATGTCACGTGTTTGTTTAATATCGACTATATACAATATCTGAAATGTTACTAGACATGATTTTCTTACTCTAGTAAAACGGATGGACACAAGAATTGCATGAAAATAATCCAAAATCACCGTTTGATCTATGATCCTGCTTTATATTCATGTTTAAATAAACTTCAAAAATAATATAGCAATTATTGCTCAGTCTTTTTTGTTTCGTTCTTAGTCAAATTTGTCATTCTTTGAATATTACTTTTACATAGACATACAATAACGCAATATTTCTATAAAACAAAATTTTGTATAGCAAAATAAAGCAAAAATACATTATAAAATGTAAATTATATTAATGCAGTTACCATTTTAACTGACTACTTCAATAAGTTTTTACGAGTGATTAAATAAAATTGCAATCCAAAGTCTTTGTTAAAGCGTACGTCCAAATACAAAAAACGAAAAAAGAAATTCATCATATAAAATCCAAATCAATATTAAAATCAAGTGTCCATCAGTGGCAGATAATGTTAGCTAAGTTGTAACGAATATTATTCGTGCCTCCAAACTTGTATGAACTGCAACGATTGTTCATAAAAGGTAAAGTACAAAGCAGACACAATAGCAGCTTTCAGCTGACTCGGCACGAAACCCTTAAAAAGTCCAGGTATGCCTTCCTTCTGGACGGTGCGCACTAAGCAGTCAGTCATTCCGGAGCAGAAGAAAAATTCGCCGAAGCCACGACGTCCATGTTCGAAATTTTGAATTTGCATACGACGTCGAGTGAGATCGAATGGATAAGTGACCGTTTTTGCCAGCACACCGGCCATACTTCCGGAAATCAATGAATTTGTTGCGCTGATGTGACTGTTGTTGGTATCCTGAAAATACTGCTTATAAATGTTTGTAAAACACTCGTAGAAGAAAAATTGGCAGCCAACGTTTGGTGCAATTTGAATGAGTGTTGGCGTGAGGCCGCGAAAAAATGACGACAATTTTTCGGTGCGAATGATTGATCTGCAAAAGAAAAGGCAATTTAAATCAAACTGAATTATAAAAGAACTTAAAGTATAAATCATTTTTGTATGTGCAAACTGATAAATAAAATATAAAAGAAAAAACAGAAAAGATTTAACTGGCTTAATGTAGCACGTGTTGACGATACACTTGAGAAGCTCAGTTCGAAAAAATGTAAATCAAATAAGCCATAACAAGTGATACGTAAGATGATAACGACTAGGACTTCGACTTATCGCCGATTGAAAGTAATAGAAGTTCAAGATGACGAATTAGCGATAGAAATTATATCATTTGTAATTCAAATAAATTAATCTTTTTTTATCAATTAAAAGCATTTAAACATTTTGCAATATCTTAGCTTCTTAACTAATTCATTCAGACTAATTATATATACGTATATAAAACGTATAATTAATTATATATAATTTATTAATATTAATATATTTATCAAATTTGTTATATCTCAATTATATTCAAATATTGCAAATTTGACTTTTATTTGAAATGCGTATTACATCATTATTTCCGTTGAAATACTTAATACTGTAATACTTACACAAAAGAGTCTATCATGCCTTTGTATACCATATTATTAGACGATTGAGCAATTAGTCTAGTTTTCATGGTATCGAAGGGAAACGAGAGAGTCGTTGCCATAGAGCCGGCAATCGCACCATTAATGAAGTGGACCAAATTGTGCCATTCGTCAATTCGTGGAAAATTCTTTACAGTCTCGCTGAGAATATGATAATTGTAAAACTGCAAAATCAAAGCACCAATTAATGCACGAAACTTAAAAAATGGTTTATTAATCAAAATAAATGCATTATTCATTCAAAGATAAAAAAAATATTATTATTCTAAAAAAGAATATTTCGAAATTAAATGTCAATAAAAATGTTTACTGTGCCCGAAATAGTTTAATCAGTAAACATGCTGTAATGAATGTGCAATGCACATTGACTATACGTAGGCTGCAGTTAATTCGTGCTCTTGGTCACGTAGATAACTTCGATCCCTTAGTATTTAATAAGCATAATACATTCTGGTATTAAAGAGAGAAGTTACATAAAAAATATTAACATACACAACACGAATTGTTTATAAACAATCGTAATTTCTTATTTATACTTTTTATTTTGTACATTTATTTAAAAAAACGTTATTATTAATACTTTAGCAGATAAAACGTTTTTACGAGTAAAATGGAATGAATTGAAAAAATTGGCTTTAATACGGTAAATCATTGCTTGTCACTTGAAAATCACGAAGATTTACCAAGTGTCTATCCAATTTATTATTTTTGAATGCCAAGTTTATTTTGTAATTTGGCAGTCGTCCAAAGTCACACAAATTACCTTAAAACTTAATCATTTTTAATTTGCTCAATGAAGTAACAAAGCAGCTCAGTTTTAACATAATAATACAAATAGACTATTTCAATCAACCATTTTTGGAAATATACATTTCATCTTGTCTTACATTTTATATTAAAATGATATCAAACAATAAAAGCGAAAAAATGATTTTAAACCTGGGCCATTCCGTAAGTTATGGACAGCATTTGTGCCGGCACATGTCCCTTCCATAATGCAGAAAGACCTTCCTCTTTGACAATAAGAACACACGCTTGTGACAAAGAATGGTATTTACTAATATGATGTGACTGGATTGGCTCCACTTGCAGCTACAAACAATCAATAATATATTATCCATCAAACTTCAAAACCTCTTAAACTAATTTTTTTTTTTTTTTTTTTTTTATCAGTGACGAAAATATACATAACGGTACACACGTGTACCACATAAACCTTGATTAACTCAAAACCACCTTCATTAATTCAATCTAACTTGAATAATAAGTAACTAAAATCGCGGAACTAAAAAAGAAAATAATGCCACGATTAATGTAAATGAATACCGTAAACTTTGTTTACATTCTTTTTGCCTTTGAATTATTCCATTAACGCAAATACAAAACGTTTGATATTAATGTAAACGAGAAAGCATATAATTACCTGAAATCTGACTTTGAGCACGTCCAACGGTTGGCTTATAAAGCGAGTGAAAAATCCACTCGAGCCACCGGCAATGACATAATCCAAGTCATGCATCTTCGCTTCGTCTCGCGGACGAGAAGAATCGTCTCTTCATCACAAACGGCCGCACTTTTGGCTCCTTTTTGGTATCGTGATCGCGCGATCACCAAACGTTTTCGCACGTACGCGCCTTCTCGCGTCACGTTTATAACTCACAAATAAGCCACGATGTTGACCGCCTTTTTTTTAACACTCACGCTCTGAAACTGTCTCTCGCAAAAATAGTAAACATTCGCGAATGTATCCTTCGAGAAATTGCTGTGAAGAAAAATGATAAATTATCAATCGTCGATAAAACGGAAAATGACTTTTTCAGACTTGACTGATAAAGTAAAGGATGTGAGTCAAGGTCTGAGTTAATGCATGGGATTTATTTATAAGGGGTGGAATGTCATTTCAACCAAGGATTCGCCTCTTGAAAATAAAATCAACTTTACGTCCGGAAATAATTACTCTGGATATATTGAAATTTTCATTTTTATCTTCGCTATTTTTAAGGATCTTCTTAAACATTTATTTGGATTATTATTAATTTTTTTAAGTACGCATTTCAGAATTAAAATAAAGTGAAGTTACTTTGCATTTAAATTATATTTCATTACATAAAATGGTAATTGTTTATATAATAATAAATAATATTCAATGTTATGTAAGTTAAGGAATAATACAAATAAGTAACATTTTCGATTGTTGCACATTGGTATAACTTATTGACAGATAATCTTTGAAGTTGACTTATACTAGCATTAATTCTATTTTTTATTCTATTAATAAATATTAAATAAAGTTTACGTTGATTACAATTATTTTAAAATTAGGTTCACTTTGACTGAATGATAAAGATGACACGCTCAAAGAAATTATTTAAAGTGCTTTTTAATTATTTGAATGTCACTTTAAATGTAAAATCCAGTTATTCAAGCTTAACTGCTTTTTATAATATTGTAATTGAAAATACTGGTTTTTTTAAAATACAATTATTTCTTTGCATTTTTTTAAGCATTTAAGCTTATTATTTTAAACATTTACAAAAATGTGAATTTTAATTAAAGATGGCGCTTTTAGATTTTATGTATCTTTTTTATTATTTTGAAACATTTTAGAGTTAATTAATATGAAATTATCTTGTAAATATTTATGAGCAAATAAAAATGAACTTTGATATAAATTCTTATTATTTTTGTTTTAATTCAAAGACTTTAATTTCAAAAAAATATGCAAATTTAGTGGCTCCACCTATTTTGTATAAAAACTATATAACACTTTTGCACGCCATCATTTTTGCGAACCATTGTCTGATTATGAGTCGATCTAAATTAAGCTCAACTGTTGCACGTGAAAAAAAGTATGAAAAAGTAAATCGAAATTTGAAATTCGTGTTATTTTGTTTTGATTAGATTAGTTTCTTTTTTTGCCTCAACTATCGTTCCCTAATATATTAAAATTGTAAACACTGTTGAGTTTAATAATATAAAAGTGAAACAAAAGAAAAAATTTAAAGGAGCAAAAGGTAAACAAGTTTGTAATAAGTTTCAATTTCAACTAAATGTGAAAACTTGTTTCGTAAAATCTAAAATGATTGCGTTGATTTTATAGAAATGACATGTTGTTATTGTATTTCGCAAAATAAAAAAATACAATTGTTGATTGACTTGTTTCAGAATTTGTCATTGGACTCGGAAAGTGATTCTGACGAAGAAAAGCAAAGGTATTTATTTATAAATAAAATTGTATTTATTCATTTTCTTTGATTTTGTAATTAGTTAATTATTTAAAACGCTAAATCATTGAAAAATTTTAATATTTTTAAATATTTTAAAATCTTAAATATCGATTAAATCACATAATTAATATGCTAAAATCTTATTATAGGGAATCAGAAATGACAGAAAAAAAGCGAGTCCGGACAATATCTTTTATTTCCCACGGGTATGTATTAAAATTTTGCTAAAGCATTATTTTAAGCTTAAATATTTACAAATATATACAAATTATTTAAAGTAATTTGTATATTGATTGTTTTCTTTTTTTTTAGAACATCAACGGACAAATCAGACAAATCATCATTTAAATCATTGAGCATTAATTGTCCGAATTCAACAAAAGAAAAACCATGTATTGTTCCAAAAATATCTCCAGTGCATCAGTGGGAAATCCGTTTCGATATTTCGAAAAATTCCGATCCGTATAAGTTTATAGATTTGGTTACGGAGAAGAAAAGAGCTGCAAAGATGACCGATAAGGAATTGCTCGAAGTGATTCCAAATATTTTAACTGGTCATGCTTTGCAGTGGTTTCAAATTTACAGAAAAAAGTTTGTAACTTGGCAGGATTTTGTGGTGCAATTCACACAATCTTATAAAAATCCTAAGCGTTTGGTAATGTTTTAGAAATTTATGCAATTTTGTTTTTATTTGTATTATTACTTAAAATATTTAATTTATCAACATCTCGTTTTGATGAAAACAAAACTTTGCTGTTTACTTTTTAAGGTGTAACTAGTAAAACATAATTTATATTTTAAATATAAATATATATTATCTTTATATATAATATCTTTATATAGTAAATAGTAATATTTTCAATCTTATTTTTTAGCCTGTTTTATATAAAATGAATAAAATAAATTACGTGAAAAAAGGAGATCCTTTACAAACATTCGAAATGGTTCGTATATTAAATAATATCTGAAACTAAATTTCAATAATATTTTATTCATATTTGGAAAATAATTCAACAACTTTACAGAATGCAACATCCGAATCAAAAATGGATAAGCAAGATGAAGTATTACGGTAAACTTTTTGACTTAATTCACTAAACATTATTTAATATTAATTAACTTCAAATTTAATAATATAATTAATTTTAATATTTTGTAATTACAGAAACTTTACAAAACATTGCGAGTTGAAAATATCCGACGAGACGTCATCAACTAATCTACAAAACGTAAATCCAAATGTTTGCTCAACAGAAAGTAATTCAAAAAGTGTTCCAAAAGTTTCATTTGAATTTAACTGCAACATCAAATTTGACACTTCAGAGCATATGGATCCTTATACATTCATAGACTTAGTTTCGAAAAAGAAGAAACTTGCAAATATTACGGATGACGAACTTCTTAAAGCAATTTCGGATTTGTTAGTAGGGCATGCCTTGCAATGGTTCAAAGCTCACAAAAATAGATTCAAAACTTGGCAGGATTTTGTTGTTAATTTTACACAGGCTTACAAAGATCCTTTAAACGTGGTAATTAATATTTATTTTTTATTGTAAAAAAGAATACTAAATTAATTTTTACATTTTATGCAATTACTTTATCCTTTTTGCAGCCGCCTTTGAGAAAGAAAAGAAAATCACATAAGAAAAAATCAAGAAACATTCAAAATGGTTTGTACGCTTTTTGTGATTTTAATTGAAGTAGTATATTTTAATTTAAAAAAATAATATTCATATGTTTTTTCTTTTTCAGATTCTTGAAGTTAATGGAAGATAAAAGGAAATTGAGATCAATTATGAAATATTATTGAATGACATGAGATTTAATAACGAGCTTAGCTTTATTGTTTATTGTCAGCAAGGAACTTTTCTTTTTGATGAATTATTTTTTAAAAATGGTTTGCTAAATTGAAATGCACTTGATAAAAGAATAGTTAAATAATAATTATTATCAGTTAAACGCAAATTGCAACATAAATCAATATTATTATATAAGAATATATAAACTCTATCAAACATTTTTCATATAAAATGTGTATTGGTTCCATGAAAAATATATTTTTGATAATAGTGACAAATTATTTCAATATTTCATCATTTTTATGAATCTCCCAATTCTTTTATTTATTAATTTTGTTTATCATTATTGTTATTAAAATTATTTCAAAAGAACCACTTTTTATACAGAAATAATTATAATATGCTCTAAAAAATTAATTGCGAAAAGCAAATTAAAAAATCAACTCAAAAAATTATCATTTGATTCATGGCATTTCTCTAATTACTTAAAAGAATTCTACAAATCTTCCAATGATGTTCAATTATTTAACTTAATCCATTTTACATTAATATTTAACATTAAAATGTATCTTTTAATGCAACATCATCCTAGATTTTCTTTAATAATTTATTTATTCACTCAAACTGATTAATGCTTTTTCTGGGATGAAAACATAATTGTTGCTGGAATCGCTGTACCTTCATGTCTCGTACAATTTACTTACAGCTCCAACGGAAAATTGGTACCTTATTTCTTAACAGCATATCGAACCACATTTCTTGATAATAATTAGTAACGTTACGTCAACAGAAAGGCTATCATCTATCAAATGTCTATTTTTTCGCAAACACAAATTGATATCTTTATCACATTTTACAGATATAAAAACATTTAACTGATGCTCGCGTAATATTTAATTTCAATTTTACAAAAGCATATCCACAATTTTGCATTAAGTGTTTCAATTAAGTTTACATTTATCTAATAAATAAATTAAAAAAAAATAAAATAAAAAACAAGTATGTCACAGTAAATGTTCTCATTTCTTTAATTAAAAAAAGTAATTATAATCGGATGATTTACTTTCATCATTTTCATTTAGTCATTAAACTGAAGCTTTTTAATGGATTTTGTTAAATTGTTCAACGAAGATTTGTATCGGAACGAAACTTTATTCGTATTTCCTTAAACTACACTCAGAGAAAAGTATCATGAAAATTTGCTATGTTTTATAGTAGTTTGGGAATTTTTGCAAAAGAATATAAATTTTACTATGTTTTAAATTAAATTTTACTATGTATTGGTTGAATTTTACTATGTTTTCGTTGAAATGTACTATGTTTATATTGAAATTTACTCTTAAACATAGTAAAATTTGTACTCTTTTGCAAAAATTCCCAAACTACTATAAAACATAGTAAATTTTCATGATACTTTTCTCTGAGTGTACATTTTACTTCTTATTATAAACAATTTTTTTAAATACACGAAAATAACAAATTACAATACTCTAAACGTGAATTCAACGTGATTTCAACGTCGAACTTTTCCACTGCTTAATGAAAATGGGCATAGAAAAGAAGGCGGAAGAAATTAGCATTGATGATGAGATGAAATGCAAAGTGAAAAGTGGAGGGAAGTTGAAAAACGCACGACGATTCGGAAGTAGAAGAAGCACGAAGAAGAAGACGTAGGCAGGGGATGGCGCAGGTATCGATTGGTGGTAACGCTTTTGTGTGTGAGTGTAAATTCATGCGCGTGGAGTGGATCGGGGGTCTAGCGTCTAGCACTTTGACGTTCGCAGCAGTCGTCGTCGTGCACAGTCGCAGTCGGTCCTTTCGCCGACGCGGTCGAGACGCAGCATCGGCGCTCGTTTAGCCCCGGTTGCGCCCCAACCAACCCACGTTCACTTTTGCGCACACCCACATAAACACACACAACAAGCTTGAAAACGCGTAGTTTGAGTCCAACAGTGTCATCGAGAGGATATAAAGTCGTGGTGATAGAAAACACACATTTTCACACGTGCAAACATGGCTGACAGGATCTACAATCCAAATCCCGAGCTGGCGAAAAATGCGCATTGCAAGAGCATGCAGCAGTACAAACAAATGCACGAACTGTAGGTTTAGTGTTAAACAATAATTGTAAACTTGGCTTTTGTTTAAATTATTTTTGTTTCTATTTGGGGATAATAGAAACAATAGTATTATTGATCTAACATGTTTTGCTCCGAAAATTTCAAATTGGAGCAGATTCAAAATTGATGTATTTTTAAATGTAAACATTAGAGTTGAAATGTCAAAATGCGCGAAATATCAAAGCAATTGTCAAAGTTGTTGAATAATGTAGTAAAAGTATTTTCTTTGATAGTAACAAAATTTAATGAATGAATATTAATAATGTATGATAATGAAGCATTTCAAACAGTTGATTAATTGAATTTACAAAGCTTTTCAAAACATAAAGAAGTGTTAAATCAATAACAACAATAAATAAAATTTTAGTTTTATTTATTGTTGTTATTGATTTATTTAAATTTGGATTATTCATTTTTAAGGAATAATCAAGAAATCGGATTTCGTGGAAATAATATAATTTGCATTAGAATTTCAATCAGCGCAAATTCAAATGGGACATTAAAATTATTTCAATTACAATATTTATGTTTAAAATTCATTTTAGCAATTACACATGGAGGATTACATAATAATTTTAGAGCTGATCAATATGCATGGAATGTTACTGTGATCCATTATATTAATGGTTTAAACATTTTTATTACGTGATTAACATATTATTATTTGATTAATACAAGAAACCAAATGATTATTGCGATGTAATTATAAGTAATCGCAAATAAATATAATTTATTTTATTATATGTAAGAAAATGAATACATTTGCAGTGAAATTTATTATTAAATAATAATAAAGTATTCCTTATTTCTCTCTCTTTTGTATACAATTCACATATTATTGAGTAATGAATAATTTATGAATTGTTGAAAGCAATTTATTTCTTTGTAGTAATAAATTCTTTGTTGTCTTTAATATGCATTGTAAAATTGCGATTCATTTTTGTAAAATATAAAATATATATTTAATTTATTGATTTTTAGTTGATGAAGTGTTTTTTTATAATTAACATTTTTTACTGAAATCACAATAGATTAAAAAAAATATTTATTTTATATCTTATACAAATATTATTTTTTTATTTTTTAACTATAATTCATATGACTAAATATTACATAAAAATTGGAGTTTACTTTGATTTATATTTGTACAATGTTTATTACATTTTCTCTAATAAAATAAACAAAGCCTTGAAAATATGATAGATTAACTTATATTATACCCACTCATATTTATCGGAAATACTAACTAAAAATAATTTGTTTTAACTATTTTTAGTATTTTATCATTTGAACTAATTGCAGTTCTTATGTACAGAAATACGTAAATGTAACAAAAGTTTTTAAATGTCAAATAACAATAGCAGAGACACATTTATTATTGTAAAATTTAATAGTTTTATATAAATAGCTTAATCAGTAGAATTACAAGTATTTGTTAATTTATAACGTTGATTAATTGTCACCAAAAATATTCATATGAAGCAATCTAAAATGTATTATCCAAATAGACATTTAATGTTTTCTTGCATTATTTTTTACGCATTTATTCATTGCTTTCATTAGTGCAAATTAATTGAAAAATTAATTTATTAAAAAAATGCACCTAAAAGTATAATAAAAATTAGTTTTTTTATTCATTTTTTCAGTAAAAAGGATTAAAGGTTTTATTTACGTAGAAACAAAGTTAATAACTGAAAAACCCAGTTTCAAAAATCCAAAACCCACGAGATCTTAATTTCTAGATATTAAAAGCAAATAAACTTAATTATAAAGTAAAATGTCCCAATTATCACAACTCATTAATTGTTATCACACAATAGCATGAATGTTTAACCTTTTGGGTTGTTTTGATTGTACTTTTTACAAATATACATGTAAATTTTACCGTAATTCTGTAAGTTTTCACATTCTTTCTCCAAAAATCTTATTTCAAATTAACTTTATTTTTATAAGTGAAATTATAATACAAATTTGAATGAAAAGTGAAAATAAAAATTAATTCATTAAAACAAAATTAATTAATTTTTAATTCATAAAAAAAAATTAATCAAAAAACAAAATTCATTTTTAAAAAATTCTTTGAAAATTAATTCATTCATAGTATTGGAATGTCGGAAAAAAAAGAAAAAAAAGAAAGTGAAAAGAAGCTCGAGATAAAAAGGTGAAACTAAAATCTTTTCTTTCTACTTTTCCGTCAAAAAGTATTTTATAATCGATTACTTAACAGATAAGAAGTTGCGTATAAGAGCATTTTGTTTAGCATTAGAAATTGCTTGCAAATCAAAACATACATTTTCACTTCTCAATACATATATATTTATATATCAAATCATGAATGTGTCAAGATATGTAATAACATTTGATATTAATCGGACAACAATATTTTTATTATGTTCAACGACGTAATATGGTGTGACGTGAAATCACCCTATTTGATAAGAAACATCTTTCAATTCCAACACTTCATTTTTCCTTTGATTTATTTTTCCCTTTCATTTTACTTTAAAACTGTTCAATTCGCAAAAATGGTTTATTTATACGTATATTTGCAGTATTGATTTTTCATATTCTATACCGTGTATTTTATTATATATTTCCACAAAATGTAATATTTAGTTTGAAATAAAAAAAAAAACAAATTATTCCTAAAACTAGATCCGAAACATGAATAAGGTAATTTTAGAACCGAATTAAGACCTTAATATGATTACAAAACTTCGGCCCATTGGTGTACAAAATGTGATCCGTTTAATTGAATTAATTTCGAGCTGCGTGTGTTTTCAATTAAATTTACAATTTACGTCTCAGATCAAATTATCAAACTCAATTTTTCAAAAAATAAGAACTCAATCAACACTTCATCAAATAATAAATTTATTAAATGATTAAAAAAAAAAAAAAAAAAGTTAAATCTTGAACTTTTGATCTTTCAAATATCTTTCTCTCTTTGAAGTTGTATATATTAATGCATATAAAATGCCGCGGAATAGGCCTCGTTTATTGATTGGCCACAATGGCACATTAACTCCAAAGCAATAATCGACGCGCGCACTTGAAATTTCGACACGAAAAATCGTCGATGAGAAGAATTTGTTCTTTTAACTTGGATTCCGCAAAAATGCGCGAGCAAAGTCTGCGACGATGACGACTTCCGGCGCTTCCGTCATGTTATATTCAACGATTCGTGTCTGCACGCGTGTGTTTGTCTTTTCGCGAATTTCACTGACGCAATGACCCTAATCGAACCAACCAAATCGTTACACTTCGGATATATCAACTTTACTTTTTTTATCAATAACTATTTTTAACTTTTTATTGCACTTTTCTTAGACAAGTGATTTTTACTATCTGGATAGTTGTGTTTACAATTTATATATAATCAATTTTAAAAACCATTTTTATATTAAATTTTGTCAATTTAATTATTAATAAATTTATTATCAAAAAAATATATTTATAAAATATATTAAAAAATATATTAATATGATATATATATGTATATATATATATATATAAATTAATTATAAACAAATTGGATAAATGTATTAATGTATTTTGATTTGTTCCACAGATCGATCAAGAATCCGGCACAATTTTGGGGCGAAATAGCGCGAGAATTTTATTGGGAGACAAACACGACGGATGACAAATTCTTTTCGTACAACTTCGATCGCAATGCCGGCGACATTTACATCAGATGGATGGAAGGCGCATCCACGAATATCAGCTTCAATCTGCTTGATAAAAACGTCAAAAATGGTCTCGGCGACAAAATTGCCTTCTATTGGTGCGAAGCTACTTAATTTAGAAATGCAATCAATTCAATGTTCCAAAAAACCATTTATTTCTCTCAATTTAATATACTTCAAAACTTAACTTTTCCCAACAAAAAGAAAAAGAAAAAAAAAAAAAAAAAAAAAAAAAAAAAAAAAAAAGAAATGTATGAAATTCAAAAAAGTGGAATTAAAAAAATTGAAGAAAGTCAGAATTCCAAAATATAACTGTAAATTTGATCCAAACTGATCTTTCACTTTACTGTAATGTAAAGAAAAACTTTAAAATACATTATGATGTATGACATAGCAGTTCTCGTGCTCGACATACTTTGAATATGAAACTAAAATTTTCCGCTTTGCCAAAACTTAAGGTCACAAAGAGAAATATAATCACTTTAATTATAATTTAATTCAGTAGCAAAAGTTATTTGTTCGAAACATCTGTAAAAGTTCAATTCATCATGAAAAAAAAGTCATCGATAAATGTCAGATTAGCATCTTCCGAAGCACTTGTAAAAATGACGATTCAAGAAGCGGCGCGTAATTTTGATAGTTTATCTGAAAAAGTAATCATTGCGATTCCACCTGAAAGAGTGAATCATAGGATAAACAGTTTGTATCGGATATCATCGTTTGTAACTGAAATTCATCTCAGCCGGCAATTGGCGTGGATGTTAATTAAATATGTCAATGCTATGTTCGTAGCGAAATGAAAAATTCACATTGTCACACAACGTAGAAGCTCGTTTGCGTAAAAGCGAATCGACGTCAGTCGTTAAATAAACAATTTTCCGCGCTTCTTTTTCATTGCAAAACATGTGTATTTTCCATTCAATTTTCGCACTTTTTGTAATTGTATTTTACCATTCAAACTTATACTTAATACAACATTAATCGCATTCTCGTTATTTATAGTAAAAGCTTAGAAATAGAATGAATCAATTATGTACTTAAACATAAAATCAATTTGCGGAATAAAAATAGGAAATTTTGAAATGAAGGATTTGGAAATGTTGAAAATTGATGGGAATAATGAAAACCAAAAAGTTGTAAGGAGGAAGTTGTTTAAGATAATGGCGTTTATCGGTTTTGTTTGGTATTGATTGTATTGAGAACCTCTGACTGGCAATATTCATAGCCATGCAAAATAGAAGCAAGTCATTTATCGAGTCATTGCCAAAGAATCGAATCTCTGCGGCAAAAATCGCTTAAATTAAGTGTATTATTGTTTTAAACAAAAGTGTGTCTGATAAACAACGTTGTTTCGCAAAAATTGGTCAGATAAGAAGGCGCAGTGTAAAACTTGGGAAAGAGCGAAAGTGTAAAAAAAAATAGCACGTTGGAGCGTCGTGTAATCATTTGCAGATGAACTTATAATGTCGAGCAATTTATTGATTAAAAAGTCGAAATGTAAAGGCAGTACAAATTCATTCAGAAAGTGGATTATGTAATCCACTAAGTCAACTTGTTATTTCCGTGATGTAATTTATTTATGAATTCAACGTTAAATCGTCGTTGATTGAACTTTTACGGATCATTCAATCATTTTTTTTTTCAAATTTTTTACTATATTCATTTTTCAACTTTTTTCATTCATCTTTTTTGGGCCACTTTTTTATTTCTTTAATTTTTTAAAGTTATATTACATTTATGATATTTTTTACTTTAAAATAAAGAAATTGTAATTAATAAAAGTATGATTTTGTACAGGGAAGGAAACGATCCGGATGATTATTCCCGCCTGACGTATAGGAAACTCCTGGAAGAAGTGTGTCGATTTGCAAATGTACTTAAATCAAAAGGTGTTTCCAAGGGGGATCGCGTGGCCATTTATATGCCGATGATATTAGAGTTGCCGGTTGTTATGCTGGCTTGCACGAGGATCGGTGCTATTCATAGTGTCGTAGTAAGTTCAAAAAGACAATTTTTGTCAGACAAATGTACTTTTAACAATTAATCGTTATATTTTATTGATGCAGTTTATTAATGAAATTCCATTACGAGTTTTGAAATGTAAAAATGATATGAATGCAAATTAGGAATACATTAGGCTAATATTTATATGACGCTGCATTATTTAAACAAAACACAAAACAAATAGTTGATATTGTTTTTGATTTATTTGGCAAATGTCAATAAGTAGAGCAGAACAGAAGTAGAGCATAAGTTAGTAGAAAATAGAGAACATACATTTGTATTTCAAATGTAACTTCACATCCCATTCTCAAAGAAAATCAGATTTAAATGAATCTAATTTTAATTGCCAGATTAAATCTCAACTTTGTGTGTGGATCGATATGTTCTTACTAATAAATAATAAATAGGACTACGTAAATGCACTCTTTTTCTGAAATATGACGTCTTCTGTGTTTGCATTTCAATTCAATATGACATATTTTGCATTCAGTGAAAATATGACGTACACTTGTTTTTTTTTTTTTTTTTTTTTTTTTTAAAACAT
>JABFPJ010002151.1:0-21047 GCA_022817425.1 Gryon sp. ZL-2020
ATACTTGCCTCATGTGGGTCTAATGTGGCCCAGATCAGAAAAACTGAGAACGGGTTTTGTTAAGGCTATCCTTATCATGGCCATACGCTAGGTGTGGCATGCCTCATCAAATTTTTACTAGGGCAGTCGATTCTTTTCTCTCTCGTTCGGATGGCAACACTCGCTTCGCTCGTGCTGCCATCCTTCTCACTCATGAGAAAAGTATCTCCTGAACTCACTAGTTGAGAAATATACTAAAACATTATTCTGGAAAAAATTAGAATTATTTGGACAGTTTTATAATTACATGGAAGGAAAAATATAACGTATACCACGGTATTTACGTTAAATTTTATCAAAATTAACGGATAAAATGAGATATTAGATAGAAAACCAGATGAAATTAATAGATATTCATCATTCATTTCGTTTATTTTAAATGTTCTAGTTAAATTATGCAATCAAATCCTGCTTCTTTTATCATTTTAAAATTTAAATAACCTTTGTATGTTGCAATTCTATGTTACAAAACTATGTTATAAATCTATTTTTGAGATGAGTGAAATCTTTTTTCTATAAAACATTTTAAAAACAAAGCATAAGAATTAAAACGTCAATTTTAACTATATAAAATTTATTTGTCTCAGACAAAGGTTGTATAAATGAAAGTAATAATAAAAATTGTAATACCAAAAATTTAGACAAGAATGAAATGGTATTTTAAGATTTATAATACTTCTTTACGTATATTAAATTGCTTATAAAAAGAATAATAATTTCGGACAAATATAGACAAACAAAAAAATATGATGAATCATATATGTAAAATTAGGGAATAAACAAATAACTTAACTATAAAATGACACTTAATAAAAATATAAAATTTAATTACCCACTTAATAATAAGTGTACATACCAATTCTGCTAGACTATTAATTTTCAAGTAAATAAAAAAATTGATCTTTCAATTTAAAACTGCTTCAAAATTCTTATTTTGACCAGAATCATGAATAACTTGCTGAGAATATTGTCTAAAAAAATAATTTTCCACGAAAGACTTGAGTTAGTGCAAAGTCGACGTTACAATTGCTGTGTAGGTTTCACTGTTGGTCACAAAATTTGCATGTTGCTAGTCATAATCTTGTTATAAAACTTTGTTGTTAGTACCAAGAGAAGCATAAAATGAACACTTGTTCGTCGACCGCGTGCTGTTCAACGGTATAAATTCACTCACAACGTGCTCACATAACATTTGCGCAAGACCGGTCCATGGTCTCGCATTAGACGCGTGAACTTGAAAGTTCAATATCATCTGAGCGACACATTCAACAAATAGATGCAGATTTATCACACATACATACTTACATACACATTTACATACGTAGCCACGCATTTCGAATTCCAATTTATTATCGCGAGTGTACTTCAGCTGGAATGAGCGTCAATTAATTTGCAAAATGTGAACCGCAATTGCGTTACGCGGAATAAGTGCACACTGAAAGTTAATCGATGCGGAACATTGTGTTTCCTAGGTTTATTTATTCATGCATTCATTCGTACCACATTCAACGTGCAACGTGGCCTAATCGAGAGAAGATAGATTAACAATATTCTCAATTTTTTAGCGACCTCAACGACGCACGACGTTTTTTTTTTCTCAACGCAATTTCACTCAACTTGTAGACCTAAAAGTGAATTCAGAAATCCATTATTCAGATTGTATAAATAATTTGTTTCGAACAGTGTTGCCGTTGTTTTTTTTATATAGAATTTGCGATTGTTTGTTCATTATTTCGTTCATTGGCCATTCGGAAAGTACCATCACATTGAAGATTTTAAACTGAAGCTTACGATTTTTTCGACTCAAATAGAAAAGTATTAAAAAGGAAAATGAGAGCAATAAACTTCACTATACAATTTCGTGTCCACATTTGTATAAGTTTAAGTCTAAGGCTTAATAAATTATTGAGATACTTTTTATTTGTACAAATAAAGATTTTATTGCGAAAAATTGCTCATTTTACAAAAATTAACAATTTGTGCATAATTGTTTGTTGTTAAAGAAAGATATATTAAATAACGAAAACAAAAAGATTGGTATAAATAAATACGCAATTATATATACACATAATTAGCAATGCATATGTAAAAAATATTTATTAATAGTCCAATTAAAAAATATTTATTAATTATCTTTATTGTATGTAAATTTGTATATTTTTACATAATAAAAATTTTAGTTTTGTTTTGAATTTGACAATCAATAATTACTATATCCAGATTAAACGTAAATTTTATGTTTATAATATTTTTGTATTTTTTGTATTTTATATAAATCACATCGTGTTACTGTATATGGAGTTTGTATATTTTCAGTTAAAATGGAAATAAATTAAAAATGTCATTGCAAAAGAACAATCGGTTTTTTAAATAACTGTATTCGTTCATTAATTGAATTTTAGTACAAATTGAAATTTGAACGGTGAAGCAGTTTTCTTCTCTACATTTTAACGAATTCAAAAAATGAAAAATGAAAGTAAATTGTTTTTTGTTATTATTATAAACGAACTCGCAAACAACGAAAGCTTGAATCAGTAATTTTCATCGAATTGCGGATGTTTCTACCAATTAAAAAATATATTATGAAAAATACCTTTTCCATTATTATTAATTTATTAAAATTTTAATAAATTGTAATTTGTTTATATTATATAACAAATGCGTGAATACAAAAAGGACATTATTCAAATGTTTCTGATCTCAAATTTGTATATGATATTGATTGCGTGTTTTCATAAATAAAGTAAACTTTTAATAAACTTTAATAAAGTAATTTTTTTCTAAAAAATTATACAGACATTTTTATATAAAATTCTAAAAAAATCGCTTACGGATATATTTTAATGATTCAAAATGTTACCATCTTTTAAAGACTTGAATTATTATAACTCTGACATTCGAAATTCCATAGCCAACATCTATCACACCACTTATCCGCGCATTTTTTGCTTATGCACTGAAATAACTATTGGCATATTATAAGTCAAGAAAAACTTCATGAATAAATACTCAATGTTTTTTATTTATATTTACTCAAATGTGTGTTATTATTAAACAAAAATACTGTTACATATCATAAGTAAAAGTAGAATGAGAATTAAGGTATTGATTATTTTTGTTTCTTAAAATTATAAGTAACAATAAGTTGACAAATATGAAGCAATATTTAGTCAAAACTTCATGTATAATCACTGAAGTTTTGACTAACTATCATTGAAGTTTTGAGCAGCGACTCAGAGTATAAACAAAGCTGGCGCATGACGTCACGTGAGTGCTTCAGTTCGTTCTGCGATTGAATGGCCGTTAGTTAAAACTTCAGTGATAATCCATGAAGTCTTTACTGAAAATGTCTTAAGTACCATTCACTTACAATCGAACAAATGTTTATTTCACATAGCTTAAGATTTAAATAATACTTCTACTGTTCCTTTGTATTTATCTCTAAAACAGTTTTTTAGAATAAAACGAACAAAATTTAGTGATTAAAAGATAAACTTTCTGTTTTCATTAACCAACAAAAACTTTACTTTTAAATACACAAGTCTCTTACTGTTAATATGCCAACAGTTGTTTCAGTGTGAGTTTTATTTTTTTCCACATTCTCCCTTTTCGAAATTTGTCTTTTGAAAAAGGAACATGTAGCAAAAATACCCAATTATCATTATAATTATTAGCAAAATATTCCCAAATAAATGTAACTTCTAAAACAGGAAAAACTTATCTATATTTCCCATATATTTATATAACAAAATTATCATAAATATATATTTACACCCATGCTTTCATGTTTCTCACACCGAAACAAAAACTTTATCGATATATTGTTAATATTTAATCATAATTTATATCACGCGAAAGTAATCACAATTAAATTATGTTAGTATACAACTTGTCGAGTAATTTCAGGTTATTTAAATCTTGTATTTACATATATTATTTACATGCTCAAAAAATAACATTTTGTCTTAAAGAACTCGTCGTGTTGAGGCGGACCTTTCATTTGTCGCAAATCATGTAATAACGCTCTTCTGATTTTGGTCCTTTATTTGTCTCATCTTGTTTAACAACGACAACGACATTTCTATCGAAAAGTCACAAGAACTCTATTTCGCAGGAGTGAGAAAATCAGATAAAGAGTGAGAAAATAAGATAGAGATAGTGATAGAGAGAAAGAGAAAGATAGATGAAATTGTTATTGTCGAGTCGTCACCTACTTGAGTGCACGATTTACACCGCAACGTTGTCTTTTAACTATTTGGTCGTTGGCGGACACTTCCACCAATTACCACTGTGCTCGCCTAACGTAAATAATCCAGCTTGATTCCAGACATCCAATTCTGTGTATCATGTATCGTTGTTATTCGGCTTGTATCCGAGGTTTTTTCGTTGCAAAAATAGATGAATTTCACGAAAGTTTGGCCGATCTACATCGTTACGTTGCCAACACTCGCGCATCAAGTCATACATCTCTTTCGGACAATTTTTCGGCAGAGACAGAATTATCTGAAATAAAATCATTCACTCCCGTAACAAATTTATTATTAAATCTATTCATGAATTACGGAAAGTGTATAAATATACTAATTTAAAGGTTTTATATATCATTCTTTAATGTAAAATATATCATATAATTCAAATAATAGAAGCTGAAATTTATCGGAAGTTTATATGAATCATTAAGTTAATTTCATATGGAAATTACAACGATTAGTATATATAAATTTTTTCTTTAATATTATAACTGTCGTAAAAATAATTAAAAAAACATCGACAAATTATTTGACTTCGGCATTTCAATCTGGAATTAGAATACTTATTAAAATTCAATCGATCGAAGTTCAATTCATTAAAACTTGTTCATTTGAAAGTTACAAATATCGAATTTCTGTAAATAAATGTAGTTTCCAATTTCATGAATTTAGTTGAATCAATCATGCGTTCGCTTCCAAACGAATATATCCAGTACGGTTCAGCAGATAGGAAATCAATTCGTATAAATTTGAACCAAGTTTTTTTGCCTGTTTTGAGTTAAAAGGCATGCATTGGAAAATAGTTTAAGTGATAACATTGATTAATAATAAATATCGACGTGTAAGCATCCTGATGTAACATTCTTTTGATTTTATTTCTATAACGTGATAAATACGATATTACAACCAATAATTGGTATTAATATTACAAATATTTTGTATTCGCTTTTTTAACATCAGTTAAATCAGTGGAATGCTTTGAAAAATATTTTAAATTTTCTTTAATAAACGTAGCATTTTGAGTTAAAAAAAGTACATTCTCTAAAAATGTTTTTTTTATACCCTATACTACTATAATCACGCAAGAATGCTTAAAACTTACCCGCCTTTCGTCTTCTTCATAAAAGTAAGTTGCGTTCTCGACTATACGATGATCTGGAAGTTCCTCGAAAGGCTGCTCCCTCGCAAAAGTGAGAATCTCCCAAAACGTCACAGCAAACGACCAAACGTCACTTTTAGATGTATATTTTTCCTGAAAAAAGCAAGATAACAAGATCGAGTTAATGTAAAAGTAAAATATTTCATAATTTATGAATGCTTTAAGGTGATAAAATGAAGGTACACAAAAGAAGGAAATTAGTATATGAAATTTACAATTGCCGTGAAATTATACGTGAAATTACTGTATGATTAATGTTTGAACTTTAAATTGTATATAAGACGGTTTTAATCATCCTTTGTATAAGACACATAATCGTGTAATTTAACTTAACTAATTTAACCTAAGGACCTGTTTCAATATACGAAAGTTTATATACAAACTAAATTTTGTAAAGTATAAAATACACATATGTATTAAAAGCTAAATTAACCTACTTAAAATTGAAAATACAGAGATTTGTTTGTAAAGCTAAACTCAAAATAATATAAATGTAATTGAAAAAGCATGTCTTTATTAATCATTAATAATAAATCACCGAATATTAGTTTTGTTTTGTTCTGGATGTATAATTGAAAAACGCATATTTGCAAGTGAAATCATATACGAATGTTAAAATTAAATTTAATTTGATTTGTTAATCCGAAATCACAAATTATTTACCCATTTGGAATAATCATAAAATCATTCTTATTGGATTTAGCGTAAAGATTGTTCACTGATTACTGTATTGAGGACAAAATGCTCATTTGTATCATTGATAGTTGAATGCAATAAATATTTGATTGAGTGAATATTAGATCAACATTGCACAAAGTAGTCGCGAGAAAATGTTTGCAAATAAATTCGTACAAATATATTTACTTTTGAAGTTAATTTTGGCAATAAATTGTAATTGTGTAATTAATTAATGTTACATTATGTGCATGATGTGTACTTTCAATATTAACAATGAAATATTCTTTGATGTATAAATCGAAATTCAAAAACTCTTGATTTGACATTTTATGAATTAATAAGTGACATAATATTATTACATCAGTTATTTTATCCATTGGTATATTAGAATTGAAATAAATATCAAATTTCGAAGCAATTGTAATTTATTTGCTAAGTAATTATAAATAAATTGTAATTAACTTCATTAATTGAGAGTGGTGTGACAATACTAATGGTTAGAGCAAAGTAATTATTGAGTCAACGTTTTACAACATTCGTAATACCCTGTTCATTATCATGACACATTTAATGTCGGTTTAAACTATGAGTATCTTCTCTCGAAATGACCAATGAATCTCAAGTACTATGGTTCAAATTATATCTATCGCATATGCGTTGTTATGACTATAAATATTGGTGTACAATTTCCATGGCTCAATGATCAAATACTTCAGTGTTTCATTTGGTCAAAATTAATTTTATAATTCGACTGTTTCATTTTTTGCAATTAAAAATAATTTATTAACTTTAATATAAAATGAGGAGATAAAACGTTGGAACTTTTTACATTCTCGATTATTTCTGTATCATATTATTAATTTTAAGAAAAATTTGTTATAAATATTCTCCAAATGTACAAATAAAAATATGAAAAAACTCATATATATAAATAAATTATAAGATACAGTTGCTAAAGTATATTTTATATATATATTTTTAAATTTGACGTTGAAGACGTTATTTGTAACGTTACAATGGTAACGCTGCAAACAGTATAAGAAACTGCGACGTATCAATTAATATTTTAAAAAATTCAATTCAAAAGTAAAGGTTTTCTTTATTTACTGTTTTATTAGTTAAGTATAAATACATCTGTGATAGTTACCGAAGAATTGAAAATTAATTGACAATAAAAATAGAATATCACAATGAATAACATTTATTCACACATTATAATATTTTGTAATTAATTCTTACAAGATTGAAAGACTTTAAATAGTCTCTAATAGCACTCATTTGCACATTTTCTGATCATATATCGATTATTTTTGTTCAACTAAAATGAATTGTGTTATCGGGACTTTATGTCTGTGGTTCCATTTATATTTTATTTATTAATTGAAAATTACTAAACCAATTTTAAGTTTCGTAATCATTGAATTATGAATTAATTTCATTATTTATAATTGTCGCCTGCATTGACGTAATCGGAAACTAAGGATATTTTATATTAAAAAATATTCTTAGTTTTCGAATACGCTCCATTGATTGATTCAGACTATTGTTTGAAGTTAGCAAAATATCGTGCAATAGTTGTAGTTTTGTAGCTTCAAATCTACAAATTGTTTAGTTTGGAGAGTCGTTTTGGAAACAAACCTGTCTTGAAGAATCTCCTTCATTGAACATTCCTGATTATCGTAAACAGGTATTTGGTCATTGTAGGAGGTATCATGTTATGATTAATTAACAAAGTTTCCTTTTTTGGAGATATTTAACTATAAATTTAATTAGATTATATTTTATTTCTAAGTATAATTAAATGTTTTATGTTATGTATTAACAGGAAACAAACAAGGTTTCTGTCTCAATAATCTTCCATTAGTTAAATAAGAAATTTTCTTATTACTTGATCTCATCTTTGCATCCAATTTAAGGACTTATTACATGTACACAACATTGTCATTCAACATTCTAATTGCGTTCTTGAGTAGATTCTAACCTTTGTCTTCGTTACATCTTGAAATGTTATTAAAGCAATTGCAAGTAATGTACTGTGGTGCAAGTGAATCTTGAGATTTGTGATGAACAGATAATTTCGTAAACAAATAACTAGCATCAAGAATCGCAACAACATTCGACTTGAACAATAGGTTTCCATCTTGTAATCAAAAGCAATCTTATTGTCAGCAATAAACTTCTCGCATGTTGGATGAATAGGGAACCATGATGTTTGCGTATTCTAAACACCGACATCACTTACGTTTGAAAATTGCATTCGTTGTGATTTCCAGGCATTCCGGCCGTTCGCGGCAAAGAATTTGGAGCGCTTCATTACTTGCTATTAAAAATTTCATTGTTCCGCTTGCACAGTTGTCGCTGTCGTCTTTTTTGTGAGCGCTTTGCTTTGATGTTTTCAGGCACAAATAAGCGCGCATTCCGTTTTACGAAAACGAAACGTCTAATTTAATATTCCATAAATTTTTTATGCAATTTCATTTACATTTTTCACTCTTATTATAACACGCAATTGAAAATACATTTTCTTCCATTTTCATAGTTGGAACAATTACAATTGGACTAATGTATAGTTTTTATATAGTGAAGTAACTCACTTTGTTTCTAACTGCACTTCGCGAATAAAGTATTATCGTAAACTTGATAGTTAATGTCAGTCTATAGAAAACTAAAATAGTCTAATTAATTGATATTAATTTTTTTATGAATAAAAGTTATTAATATATTTACAACTACCACTATACTTTAATATGAAAACCTGTTCGGATTCTATTTAAAACTATTTTAAGTTTAAACCATATATTTTATGAAAATCTGGCCCTGATCGAATTCCCAAACAGCTATACTATATTTATTATCTTGACAGGGAACATATCAATATCTTTCATAAAATTCACATATTCAGACCTATCATCGATAGACATGTACCATGTGGAAAACCATTTTTAAATAAAATGTTGTGAAAGCTTGATTGCACTTCAGTTACATCACTGACAGTTAATACCTAAACGTAGTTATAATAGAAACATTATAATTAAATTGTATATTCTTTTGTATTACCTTCTACACGCGTTTTAAGAAACAGGCAAATACAGGCAGTTGCCTGTAAAATTGAACAAGTTTCCAGGCTCAAAATGTACATTTCCATGTATTAGCCTGTAAAATTGAACATTTCACAGGTTGTAGACTGTATTTGCCTGTTACTTGTAACGCGGGTAGTGATAATCGCCAATAAATTAATTCCAGGCAAAGTCATTCATTCCATACTTTATTTTTAACGTTTTCAATGTTTTTGTTAGATATAATTTTGATCTATAATGTCACTCTTAAAAATAATTGTGGCGCAGCATACCATGATTTTGCGTAAACACATTAAGAGGTCCCGAAAGACGACTGACGTACGAAAATCAACTTTCTTGGAGAGAAAAAACAATACAAATTATTGAGTTTAGAACAAGTTGTGTCGTTAACTTCTTCAGTAGGGCAACTTTTATTTGAGTGCTGTCTTCGTACAACGCAGTATATTTCACCAGCAAATGTGCTGTAAGTTTTTCATTGCGTTTCATCGAAAGATCAGGCTTAAAAATAATGTCTCTTCAAGTCCAGTTTTATCATGAAAAGAATAATTTACACTTAAAATTGAGAAGAAATAATGACGATGACAATATTGTAATGTACCTTTTTTCAAATTATATTAATTAAACTAAGTTTCATAGCGTATAATAAAACAGCATTAATGCAAATAGTATAATAGTTTCATATAGATTTTTTGAATTGACTAAAACAGACTCAATTAAATATCAAACATATTTTTGTAATTTAATAGAGTTTATTTTTGCAATAAAAATAAATTACACTTAAAACAGTTGTATCACTTAAAATTATGTTTTACAAAAAAAAAAAAAAAAAAAAAAAAAAAAAAAAATAGATTGAAATAATTTGTATTTCGGATTTATACGACGAAATTCTGCAGTATCATCCCATTCGTTGTGTTAATATACTGGAGATAATGTTTTGCTTGTAGCATAATATTATCACTCAAAGTACTAACTGAAATCAACAAAAGTTGTGATGAGTTTCTATCAAATTGTTTAATGATCGCAGTTGAGTTTAACCAGAGGTATTCAATTATTTGGTATTACTCTAGCGTGAGCGTTACACTGATAAATTTTGTTTCAATGAAAGGTCATAACTGAAGTTATACACTTGAATTGAATCGCGCAGTAGGTCATAAATGCAGATAAGTTCAATTTCCGTGCCATTCGTATGTCGTGATAACAATTCAAGATCATAACCAGCTGCGATTTGAAAGAGCATATTGGGATCTGACATGGAGGCGGAGCGTCGATAAAAAATGGCGGAAAACAGTGTGTGAACACATGCTATGGAATAAGTGTAGTACGTTATAAATTTACGTTCGGGCTTTGTTAAATCGTTGTCAAAATTTATTTTTCATTTACGATTTCTATTATTTTTGTCGTATTTTTTCTTCTTTATTTCATAACAGAAAATGTTGGTGCTTAAAAATAATGGAAATAATATTTCAAATTATAATTAAAATAATAAAATAAACATTTTTATCTAATATATTATTCAAATATTAGATAATTATATATATATAATTTTAATTATGATTCATATGTAATGTCGCATAATCAAAAAACAAGAAGAATTGATTCTTAACAAAAAGTCCTTTTATTTCGACGAAAAAATGAAACAAATGTACCATAACGATAACCGAATGAAACGTGCATTGAATCAATTATCAGAAACGACCACAAAAAGCGAAGCCTTTGAATAACATAAAATCGTGATGAAGCGAATATTGGCGCGGAAAATGTAACGGCGTTGCGATACGATCGAAGTGCGAACATCGAACTGCATTTTTTTGATGGACGTAATACCTTTATCCTGATAGCGAAAATTTCAAATTGTATTTTCACTTACCATTAACATCGATTCCCAGGCCATCCACCGAATAGGAAGCGGGGGTCGGCCTTCCACCTTAAAGTAATCGGCTGAGTAGGCTTTTCTTCCACAGCCAAGATCTGAAATCTTTATAATGTGACCCCGATTCACCAGGCAATTTCTGGAATAAAAAACATTTGTACACTTTCTCAAATTACTCCAATCGAATCGATTTATCAGTTGCAATCCCGCTATTTTTCCTTTTCTTCTATCTTAATAGCGTATTAGTGAGAAATACAAGTGCTAGCTTCAAGCAATCTCTTTCAAGTACCATGTTGTACATTTTTGAGGCACAGTTATTTTAGACCATGTATATTTATAGAAATATTCATTAGCCCTAGTAGAAATTGATCGGGCTGTAATATGGATGTAACGCAGGGCGTTGATAGGGGCCTGATAAGGGGACGTCGCCTGATCAGGCCCCTATTGACGCCCTGCGTTACATCCATATTACAGCCCAATGAATTTCTACTAGGGTATATTTTAATTTATTTACTTATTTTTATTTTAATTTTACAATATATTATTTGATTTGTTTAAAAACTGCAATTTTATTTAGTTTATTTTTTAAAATCCTTTTCTTTATTCAAATACTGTTCTTTTATAAATATGTACTAAGCATTACATGATTTTACTGTAAATAATAGACTAAGTTTGCTGTGATTATATGCTATTAACAAATTTTAATACATTAAACCATGTTATAAATTCATTATTTCTAAAGTAATTTTCCACATAAGCTTAATTCAGTTAAGAATTTATTGCTGATAATAGCTTTTCTTGTTTATTAATAAACGTGACATTGTGGCAATATGTTGTATGAAGGAAAAGTGTTCTTGAAAAACTTCAGATGATGTTAAATTTTAATCTAACTGATGGTTTGGGCAGTCGAAATAAACCGTCGATAGGAAGAATAAAGACCAGCGTTGTGAAGCGCGCATTCTGGTACTTATTTAACTTTTCTGCCATGTTTAAAGTATGAAAAGAAGCAAATAGTAGATTCAATTATATGACGACTAATGGGTCACATGCTAACCTAATTTTAAAGCAAAATCGGATAACTTGAATTTAAAGTACTCAGGAAGAAACTTGTGGTCATTTAATAATAAGCCGTGCTTTGTTTAAATGAAATATTCGAAAAAAATATTGTTAAAACCGTGAAGTAGGATACATAATCAATTATCATAAATGGTATATTTAATCCATAAAAGTGATTTTCTACCATTTATTTTTAAATATACTTATTTAAACAGTATAACTGAAAAAATAATAAAATTAACAGACCCTAGTAGGAATTAAACAAGGATTGTTAAAGAGCAGACCCTAGATTCGTAAAGTCCGAGTTCACCTAGTTAGGGGTAAGTCTGGACTGGGACAATGTAGGCCTAGTGTTGTATAATTTGTTGCCAAGTTGGAAAGTAGAGCCAATATAAGGCCTAACCAGGGCCATATTGAGGTTGAACTTTAACGTTCGGGTCTTGAGTTTGATAAATGTTTGAAAAATGTCTTACATAAATATTAACTACAGTCAGCTCTATCTACTGTAAGCCAATATTAGATTTCAAATAACTAATACCAGGTAGGCCTCGTTAGGCCCATATTGCAAATACCTTACTGGGTAATTTGTAGGGAAGTAACTCAAGGTAATGTGTATCCCATATAAATCATACATAGAGCCAACGTTGGTTTAATCTTGGAATAGGGTATGCACAAGAAAGCCCTGGTTGCAAACAAGTTCAAAATTCTACTGGGAGAAAAATTGTAAATTTGTATTTTATTGAGTATAAAAATACTTCAATTATGAAACATAAACAAGAGAACATAATTAAACCAAAATAGATCTAAAATTGAAGCAGCACAGGTATACAGTTAAGATAATTATCGGTGGAATAATTAATTTTCCCGCGGTTTAATAGTTCGTAAAAATGTGTTTCTATAAATCACTGTAATTAATTTGCAGGTTGATATGGACTGCTATGTAACGGAAGGTATTATAATCAAGGTTTACGATTAGAGTGAATAATTTGAACACGTGCCCCCTATTAAAAGGCAGCACTTTGCAAAGGATATTATGGCCATCGCTGAGCGATAAACTGAACGGGAATAAAATGATATGTAGTAATTAAATGGAACTTCTCCTAAAGTGATTTAAGAGTGGTAAATGACATTCTTTTTTCAAATATTAAATCTTATATACTAAGATAATATGAATTACCAATTAAACCGCGAGAATGTTCTTGAAATGCATATAATGTCACTCTATTTAAAGTAAATTTTTTGCAATAACAAAACGAACATTATGATGTATTACCTTGTTGCAAGATCACGATGTATAAAGTTCATTTCTTCAAGATACTTCATTCCTGAGGCTATTTGTGCGGCCATATATATTAATGTTCCAAAACTGAAATAAAAATAAAAATTATTTTTAAATTTTATTGTAAAACTCATGTAATACTATCATAGCGTTATTCATACTTCTTAAATTAGTTTATTTCAGCAAAAAAAAATCCGTGTATAGAAGTATTTAAATACCAGGAAAAACTGTACCGATTAAATGAAAGGATTCATGGAATTCTATTAATTCTTTGTAATATATCGCTTTACACGGAATGTATTTACTAAAAATGTCATACACGCATCTATGAAATCGATACGTAAAAGAATGATTAAAAAAGGGGATATTGCGCTTAGCAATATTGCGTCAAAAATATGTGCAAATTGAAATATTACATTAAATTTGAACAAAAAGATCAAAATTCACCTTTTACATAAAATAAAATTGCTTGAAAGCGGGTGATACTTTTTATTCCTAAAAAACACTCATAATTTAATTGCAGTATCAAGAAATCACGTCTTTTGTGAATGAAATCGTGATTCTTATGCAAAATTCCGCGACACATTCAAGTTTTAACAAATTTTTATTTACATTTTTATGAATAAAAAATTAATTCAATAATTACAATTTTAAATCAAAATGTAATTTTCCTCATTTTATAACAATATAGAAAAACTTCTGCAATTATATAAAAATTCAATCGAATTTGTTAATTCGATTGAATTAATTTAATTGAATTAATTCAAAGTATAAACAGAAGAAAGAAACTTGAATCATATCAGACATTAAATTTTTTTTAATGAAAACCGAATTTTCGGTAAACGAAAAGTCACTTTTTGTGACATTTGAAAACAATTTTCGGAAACTTTTACACTTTGTCGAAAACTTGCCTCGTGGCAAGTTTTACTGTTTTCGTATAAAATGAGCACGCGAAAAAAAGTGATTTAGAGTAGGAAAAAAAAACTATCGCACGAGACTGGTTATTCGGTGGCTGCTGAATTGCGAATTGCACTTCATTTGTCGACGTTTGGCAGCGAAAAATCGATTTGTCCGGCGCGGCAGTTGTGCGATTTAAAATCGGCACAAAATGTCGTGCCACTTATATTATGCGATCCTCGCGCAGTACGTTATCCAGGAGCGTCAATCCGCCGCATATTGGATCCGTGCTCACTGTGATTGACAGGCCTTAATGCAACGCGTTGTGGCTCGCCAAATCATACGTGTTTGCGCTCTGGCGTAACAAGCTGTGCGATCCAACCGCGCGTGCACTGAAAGCAAATAATCGCGTTTGGACACGGCGATAATTGCCAAGTGAAGACTTCCTATACTCCCCCGACATCGCTTCGGGCCGCGTGACTTCCGACGTTTCCGTTTATCTTTCAATGTTACAAGCTAACGTTTATCAAAAACTTTTCATAACTATTAAAATGTTCGAGAAATTAACTGAAAGTGTGATACTTTTAAATAGTTTTAAAATAGTTTTAAATGTTAATTATTATTAGTAATAATTTAATTTACTGATTAATAATAATTTAATCATTTATTCGATTTTTTAAAAGAACTAGATTATCTTACGCGATTCGCGCAATCGCCGGATTTAAAAATACACAAATCTTACTTGAAAGTTAATTACTACGTATTTGGTATTTTATTTCATTGTCTAACATTAATATTACAATTAAATTAACTACCCAACTAAAAATTTAGCTAGTTTTGTCAAGTTTTAAAAAGGCGCTATCAAAGCTGAGGCTAGATGAACTAGTTTAGATAAACTGTTATCCGCCTGTGTAGTTTCTAGATAGGCAGTTACAAGTACATTTAGTCAAGTTTTTTAACTGTTTCACTGTTTACTTTATTATGTTTTATTTTTATTTAATTTAAGTTGATTATTTTATTATTTTTTTAGAACTGATAATTACTATATTATTATTATTATTTTCTTAAGTTTGTTCCATATTCATTTTTAGTTACTTATCAATTAATAAATTTTATAATTATTGTTATTCATTTACTTTAAACACAAAAGATTTATTATTTCTAGTTGTGAACTTATGTGCAGCTTAAATATATACTTATATAAGTAAGTCCTCGTAATTACTAAGCTAAGAGGATAAGATGGCAAGCTACCACCTCGGAGGCTCGGGATCGATTCTCACATATGTGAATTATTCAAATGATTAAAAAATTTAAAACAAAATGATAGAAAATATCTTCTAAGTGCATAAAAGAGTAATCAATAAATAAAAAAAAGATAATAATAATGTAAATAAATACGGAAGTTTCATTTTTTTAGTTATTTCCGTTCAAGTTCAACTGGACAGCGCCTTTTCATACACAGCGTTACATTCTGTACAAGCGCCTGACAAGTTTTCCATGTCAGGCACTTGGCAAGTAAGCAGTTTAACATTTCAGCCCCTTTTCAGTGCCTAGGCAAAATTTCTACTTGGGTAAGTGTCAAATTAACTAATAAATGTCAAAATTCTTAATAACTGTCAATAAAAAATAAACTATGACGCATGAGGTTGTCAGGCAGTGAACATATACAGTCTTCATATTTTCATAAACTTTTTATTTATGAATATTGTATATTATGTAACTCGGGAAATAATAAGCTTTTGCTCCCGACTAGACTACACCGAGACTACATCTGGGTGTAATCTTAAAATTAATTAATTTATTACTTAATTAATCTCAAATATTTATTAAAGAGCGCAAACTTGTTTCTTCCTTGTTACATACTTTTTATACGATACTTTTTATCACAAATGCAAATTAAAACTAAATTTTGGGAGTGTATAAAAATGAAATAAAAAAAGGGAGTGAAATGCGTCTGTACTCCCGCGAGGAAGCAAATTACCAGGATTCTTCAGTAAGTTGTCCTAAGATTAGTGTCAATGCTAGTATCTTTTTAAATTAATTTTTTTGGAAATCAACAAAATAAAATAAATGCAATCATGCGATTTTTTAATTGTGAAAGAATTTTATGAAAAAGAAATTTCAATGTTCAATGCAAATTTTTGTATCAGTATCTGAATGCGTATTTTTATAACCTACATATCACAAACTCGCCTAATTACTTTTATTTTATTTTGTTCATTATCAAATAGTATATTATTCACCAAGGGAGCAAAACATTTTTTTGCTCCCCGCAGTGCAAACGATATTTTTCGTTATAAATGCAAGTCAGACTTTGCTTCCTGGATTTGAAAGAATAAATTGGAATTTTGCTTTTTAAAGAGCAAAACAATCTCCGAGGGAGCAAAGCAATATTCCACTTTCCACTCAAATCCAGGAAGCAAAGTCTGACTTTGCGAGCATGTGTGACGAAAAGAATTTAATTTTAATAGACACTAACATTGACACTAATTTCAGGACAATTTACCGAAGAATCCCCTTAATCTCAAACTGTCAAGGAAGTGAGAGCGAGTTTTACTCCCTTTTTGGAGGGAGTACAAAACAATTTTTCCTCGGAGGAGTATGAACGCACTTTACTCCCTTTCTTTTGGGAGTTTTTTTAACTTGCATTTATCACTAAAAAAGGCTATACTAATATAGGAAAAGTATGTTGTAGAGAAGCAAGGGATAAAACCTTATTCTCCCTTGTCACATAATATATTATTCTAAATTATGTCTGAAATGGCCGGTTTTCAGTATTTTGAGTAGAAGATTCTAAAACGTACCAAGATTTTGGTACGTTCTAGAATCTTAAGCCCTTTTTCCCTACATTTATAATATAATTTAAGAAAGTAACATATAAACAACAATTTACATATCCTGAATTTAGAGTGACTAATTCTTGCTAAATTCTTGACTAAAAAGAGATTGTGGACGAAATTTCTATACTCAATTTTTGGGGTTTGTTTTATGAACAAAAAGAGAATATAAAATATAAATGAAAGGGTTTTAAAGTAAAAGATGAAAGCTAGAAAATTATGTAATGGAAATGCGCATTGAAAGTCGGACTTTTCTACAGTCGAGGAAGTTGAGCACTTTTGTAGGTATTTTCATTGCGAATGTTTTTATAGTTAGTTTTGCAAAAACAAAAAAAGGAGAATAAAACAGATTAGGTGGCTTTTGCAAGAGTTTTATGAAAAAACCGCGTTATATTTATAACGTCGCATACAAACGAGATTATATCATACCTTAACGTTTTTGCAGTTTGCACGGTCGATGTTTCCGCAACGTGGCTCTGCAGGTACTGATTCAAATCCCCGTGCTCACCATTTTCTAATATGATGCACATGGGATCGTCCTCTAGACTAGCGCCAAGTAACCGTGTGACGTTCCGATCGGAAAGTCGCGACAGTCTCTTTGCTTCTTGTTGAAACTCTAACCTACAGTGGCAATATTAAGATTACATTTTTTAAAATATATTCGATAGTTAATTATATTTGTCTGATTTTTAGTTTTGTTTGTACAAACATTTATAAGTTTGAATACAGATTATGGAAAACATGATAGCATCGGTAAAATTTGGTAATTAATTATAATTTTCATCAATAAAAATTACAATTCATCAAGTTTAACATTATAACTAATGATAATTATTACGACCAAGGTTCCCGCCAGCGTAATGTATGGTTCTCCAGGTAGTACCTAAGAGTATTAACTGGATAATGCCGTTACCATGTAGATAATTCAAATGAAAATAAATTTTAAATGAAAATTTGAATTTTAGATTTTACTTTACGTCGTTTTTGTGATGCAGTGTGATAGGACTTTATTTCATTATTAAGTAAAATTATACACGTGGTATAGTAATTGGGAAAGTTATAAAAAATTTAAAAGCTGCTTAAAATTTACAGATATTAAAGAAACTTTTTTCATTCCCGAAGTTTTTAATTTTGAAATTCCGTTCAAAAACGCTTATAACACAATAATTTAGCAAAACAAAGCAATTGTTTTACGAAAAAAATCGCAGACCCCATTAGTGCACAATTGTTTTCTATATATCTAACCCACCTATTTTACTTAATACAATTAATTTCATTATCACGTAACGTATTAGGTGGTTCCACTTAGGCGAATCCTTTTGGGATTAAGGAATTTATGTAAGAAACTACCGAATGTGACGGAATTTGTTAACTTTAATTAAATATGTAACTATATTAAAACAATGTTTTTGGCAATTTGCGAATTTGAAGATATTAAATTACATTAGAGATAAAATTATATTCAAACAATGTAATATAGTAAACAATGTTGTATATCAAGTATTTTGTTTATTTACAATATCTACGCTTGAAATAAGATATTGACCGTTCTGAACAGAAATCATATATAAAATTACAGGAGCAATGGTCTGTGATTTATTTCCGCTTGAAATTGACGTGTAAGTGATATGTATGATTTGTCGCAAGGAACGGAGCTGTTATGCAAGATGCGATGCGCGATAATTCTGGTATGACATGTCCAAGATATGTCGAGGTGTCACGGTTTTGCATTGATAAGACATTCCGAGAATACTCAGAGGATAACATATAATTTGGGCTGGTATCCAAGGTGGTATTCCTCAAGATATGTTAAGTTTATTGGACATATCAATGGCACGCTTTTTCGACCTCAATAATTATGATCAATAAATTCCCCGCCTTGGTACCAGCTTTGCCATTGTCAATAAATACAACTGCATCATATTCGTGGACATTCATTCAATCCGGCAAACGCATCCATAAATTTAATTATTTTGATTATTTGATGATTCGAGTAATTATATAGTTAAGGGAAATAATTAAATTGAATCATTAAATATTAATTAACCTTAAAGCTTCCGAGGAGCCAGGTTTCAAGGACTTAACGATTGCAAAGTTGTTCTTAGAATTGCCGAAAATTTCTTCGGATCTCGGGAAACGTTCGATGTCACACATGTGTATTTCTCCGAAGTATCCATATCCGAGATTCTCAACAATATTCAAACTTTCGCGCGGAAAATCAAAGATAAACTCCTCGTCCTCTTCCTCAGTTAGCATGTCTTCGAGACTGTAGCTATTTAAACTGCTGGAAGCCTTGGCACTTATTGGCGGAGGCGTGCTGGGGTTTGGCGATGGTGGTAGTGGAGGCAGAGGACTCTTTAATAATTAAAAATACATTAGTTAAACAAAATAGGATAATTATTGTTTGAAAGTAATGTATTATAATTTATTAATTATCTTACTGTTTCCCTATAAAATAATATTTTAACATCAATTTATTTATAATATATCAGTAATTATAGTACGAAACGATCCATGTCAATTTAAGCTATTATAACATGTTATGATAAACGCAAAATTAATGATACTATTGATAATTGTTCAACAAACATTTAATTATATTTCATTGGACAAATCTAAAAATATAACTATTGCATTCATTGTTTATTATTTTTTGTTCATTTGTTATTATATAATGAAACAATAATATTTTGATATACGAATTTTAATATATTACCATCAGAAAAGTAACAAATCAATTAAAGCAACGGAAAAGAATTTTAACACGAAATTTCTGAATTGAAATAGAATTCTAATCCCTTTTTGTTCAAAATTGTGAATATATTCAATTCAGAGTAATGAAGTAATTCGTTTTTTCACACTATTATAATTTGAAAAAGATTTTCTTCCGGATAAAAATTGTTAATTATGTTTTAAATAATATTTTGGAATTTTGCATTTTTTATTTCCCTGAAAATATATCTTTTTATTTAATTTAAAGGTATTACAAATAATTTAGATAAAATTTTAATTATCAAGATTCTCTTTATCAGTTATTTAGACGAAATCGTTAACATACTATGTTGTTACATTTGGAATTACAAAATTGTTCAGACTAGGTTCCGTCTTATATCAGCATCTAGAGAGTGTCATATATTTACATTGCGGACATCGAAAATGTTCGGTCTTACCATGATTCTACTTCAGTCAACTTAGCTAGCTACTGAGGTAGACCAAATTAAGTTAGGATCGTGCATCAAGATATATGTATATCGGATTTATTGATATCACGAGATTTTGAATGAAAATTTTACGTATCACGAATTTATTGAAATTTAAAACATATGAAAAACAGATATAATACTAAAATTATTATTAATGTTAATAATAAAATAAAATATCATTTAATTATGTTCATACATTTTTATGTAATTTTGGTAATTTGTTTTATAAGTACATTACATAAACATAAATATTGTCTGGCATTACAAATACATTGTCACGTTGTTATGAAATATTTATCGAAATTAATTAAAAAGTCCTTAAACCTTCACACTAAGGGAAATAAGGTTACAAAACAAAAATTACTATAATTCATTAAAAAAATTGTTGTATACCGGCAATTTTAAACAAATTACTATATATATGTATTACTATATATATGTATATGTTAACTACAGAACATCGCTAATAAATATAATAAAAATTGTAACAAATTATAATACAATTTAGTATTATGATAGAATAAAATATATAATACAATCCCATATGGAAAGATTCAATTGGCCCAATGTTGGGTCATTATTGGCGTAATTCGGTACGACGTTGGCAGACAACAATGGCTTGATATTGGGTAATGGTTGGGATGAAACGCCACCCCAAGGTTGATTAACAACGTTGTTTCGACGTTGGCTTACCAATGTTCT
>JABFPJ010002152.1:0-21045 GCA_022817425.1 Gryon sp. ZL-2020
TGAATTGTGTTTTTTTTTTTTTTTTTTTTTTCATCGTTTGTAATATACTCATACCTAAGATATTTTAACGACGACATGACATTCTTTCTTGTGCAAGTAATTGGCAAATTGCTGAAATTCGAGTAAAAATACAAGATTGTTTGACAACATTTTTGTGCATTTCATCGTAGAGAATGTTGAAGCTCGGTATGATGGGAAGATAATTAAAATGATTTCATTGAAGCATTTTATAAATTATAAATTAGTTAACTGGGAAACTAATTTGCATAATAATTAGCAGTTTAATCTCATCGAAATATTAATCGTGGGTTACAAAAAAAAAAAATGGCCGACATTTTGTTGTGAGAAGGACTTTTGTGATAGTTAGTCGAACGCGGGGGTCATTTGCGTGCTAAAACAATTATGTTGTTAATAACATTAATGGCTTCACGCTAATTGAGGACAAGAACGCTTCACTTTCTAATATTCCCGACTTCATATTCACACAATTTGTTCGCTTCGATTGGAATGCAATTTCTTTAAACGCGCAGGTTATGATGGATATTTAAATTAAATCAAAATTTAATTCGTCTATATTTAAGAAAGAAAGATAAATAACTTGAAGTTTCTTAAAGAAATTTGCTCAAATTTATGTTTAATGATGAAGAAACTAATTTTAATTACATAAAAATAATCAAGCAAATATATGTATTATTTAACTTATATCTTAGACTTATGAACTCTTTCAAAGTCATCAATTATCCGTGAGAAATGTTATTCTGTGCAAAGTTTAATTATTATTGATTTGATAGTAAACGGACAAATTGCACTTAATACATAAAAAGACCTGATTCGTGTATTTAAACTATTGAATAATAATAATTCAATGTTCTCATTGGTCTTTAAGAAAATTGTTCTGAAATAAATAACAGTCATTAATCTAACTAGAACTTACAGCAAAGAATAGTAGAAAAAAGAATGTTAAAGTTTATAGATGTTATTTGCTTTCTTATTGCAATGAATGTATATTAGTTTTGTTCTGCTGTAAAATTTAATTATTAATATCTGCTCATTTATTTTCATCAGCCATATTTACGATTCAATTATTCCGCTTCGTCAAATCTTTTTCCTAGGATATTCGACTTGATCAAATTATTTATTAACAATAAAGCTTTGCTCAATGCGTTTAGTCATAATACAATTACAGTTTAAAACCAATAAATCACAATGTTATCGTTATCGCATAGCATTTATGACAATCCGTTGTCCATTGCAAGTACATATTCAAATCAACAAGACTCACAAAAAACATGTGTCAAAATTTGAATATCCCATTGAAGCAAACAATATAATCGCATTATTCTTGCGGCGATGAAAAAATGTGTGACAAGCTTTCAAAGTTGCAGACATGCGTCGTCGCGGATTATCTTTAAACGATCAACCTGTCGGATGGGACAATCGAGAGTCTTTGTGAAATGCAGCTTTGACTAACAAATGAAGCCGCATAACAAATGAAGTGGCAATGCTTGCTTTTTCTTAAGATCCAGTTCATTGAATTGATCATCGTGGTTAGATTGTAAAGGACATTAAAGAGAAGTCGTGACGGTTGAATTTTGACATAATTGATAAGTCACTTTTGGACACTTTTAAGCGCATTATGACGCAACTTAAATCCCAATTGCCGATGGAGAATTGGACGAGCAAAAGGATTGAAGCTTGGAGTTGCTCAGCCCAGCTATTCCCACGTGCAAACGGCACACTCCGAAACGTATATACTCTCTCTAACAATGGTGAAGTCGACGTTTTTTATACGCCGCTAATACGCTAGCTTTTACTTTGGCTGTTGTGGTTCTTTATTAATTACGCGAATTACTCACTGTATTATTCGAAAAAAAAGTTGTTACAGCCACGAAAATGTAGCCTTATAGTTATAAGAGACGCGATTTTATGCACGGTAGTTTATTGAAATTATATTAGCAATTAGAAATGAGCAATGTTTTGCGAAATGATGATTTATACACTGTGATTCGCTCGTAAAACAATCGCGATCGTTTTTCAAAATGAAAATCGTGATCGATGTGCGCGCACAAGACTGATTGATTTATGAACTAATGAGGCAAAAAAGCAGAAGGTTCAAGAACAATATAAAATGACAGACAAAAAAGCGTTTTGTCTCGTAAGTCGAAACGATGTGCTTTGTCTGAAACGTCAGACTTTATTAACTTTAAATCTTTGTTTCTACATGCAAAGATGATTAGTAGTATAAAAATATTTCGACGTTTGAGAAGAAATCTGAAGTATTCACTTGTCCTGATGTTCACTATAACTCATTCAACTTAATATCTGTACATCAGAAACCTCAAGATTTTTCTAAATCAATTTGAACAAATTATTTCTCATTTGTCTCAGAAAGGAAAAAGATATAGAAAATGAAACCTTTGACTTTACTTATTTATCATAAAATACCAATATTAATATATACATATGATCATTTATGAAAGCATTCGAGTCTTGTCAACCTTATATAACAGTTGATCTGATATGTTCATATCTCAAGTGTATTGTCAATTAGTTTCATAACAAAATGCAAAATTGTTTACTATTACGTGGCAAAAAGGTGTGAAACGGCGTGCGACTCAGTGTGCAAGTTTCGGCTTATGGTGTTGGTATTTAACAATACTAACACTCATTAGCATTTCCTTTTGTTTGGCTCTGCATTGTTCGATAGCGTCAAACCGCGTCAATTGACATGTTACATCACAGTCATAGCTGCCTTTATCTTCTGCTTTCACATCTTTAATATGACAGTGACATGAGTGGCGTGTGGTATTCCGATATCCATGACGGATCATAAAGTTTATAATATATTCATGAAGTTTCCTGTATTACTTTATTAATTTCATCCACTCGATATCTTGTTTTGGGATGAAATTTGGGTAGACTTATGGATACGATGTTTTTCATTCAAACTCATTAACAAAAGTGGTTAATTTATGCATATTGTCGTGTTTATGATTTATGTCATTTATTATTCACGATTTTGCGATAATACTACGTCTTTTGGGACCTTTAGAAAGTGACATCTCTTATTCTTGCAATAATGAATGGCTCGCATTAATAGTACATTCTGTCAGCAACAATTAGTGGCATAGACACGTCTAGTCATACGCCAATTAAATATTCAATCGTAGATCACGATTTTCACATTATTTTATAAATCCATATAATTTTAATCACCGTGATTACTAATCCATCAAATTATTCGGTTTAATCGTAAATATGTTCAAGATTCAGTGATATTAGAGAAAATTGTTCTCAGGAAATTAACTAGTACATCAGTGTCACGAATATATGATTATTCTGAATAAAAGAACAAACTAACAATAATAAACAAGATGATGAAGTAGAAATTAAAAATGAAATTAAAATCAAGTTCATCAACGATGAATTCAAATGTAATGATATCTATTTATTGTTGCAGATAACAGTGGCATTATTGCTTGCCATCACGGCTGTAGCATTGGCATCTGAAGACCTACTGGCAACACCCACGGACGAACATGCCGCACCTCCGATAAAGCTGGATAAAAATTTGCGACGTGCTTTGCTGCGAGCATTAGTCGACCTAGAAGCCGAATCGGCAGAACAACATCGCGAAGAGGAGCAATCAGAAAATAATGAAGAAGCAGCGAGTCGAAGTATGGACATTGAAAAGAAAGATTTGAACAATAATTTCGGCACCGTTAATAAGTTTGCGATCGATGAATATTCAAAGGAAAATGATATACCAAGTGAAGATAAACTACAAAACACCACGTTTATCGAGATTGAAAAGTACGTTCCATCAAGCTTAGCGAGTTCGACGGCGGAAACAATTGCGCGAGAGAAACAATTTCAAGAGTTTATAAAAAGCTCCGAAGACGTGGCAGTTAATGAAGTGAAGATCAATAAGATAGAAAGTGCAGATAACGCTAATGTCCAGGCATTAGCACCTGTCATTAATGACACTCTTAAGGCAGCGAATCCGACTGAAATTTTAACGCTAAGTGCAAGTAGCGGAATCGCGACAGCTAACGCATTAGTTGCGCCAAAGCCAACTGTATCAAGTCCCACAATATCTCCTCCATTAAACTCGACAAAGTCAATTGCCAAGAAGAAGAAGCAAGAAACCGCTGAAGAAGTGAAGATCTTCCAGGCGCCATTAGTAGCGGCTTTCACCGTGCAGCAGGACGAGCGAGGAAATCCCAAGAGCGTTGTACCGATTTTCAAAGGCATCGGCGACGGACAGGCTTTGACACTCGAGGAACAATTAGAATTCAAACAAAAGCTATTGGAAAAACAATTGGCAGAATTGCAACAACAACAGATTCAGCAGACACAATTTCTGTTGCAACAGCGACAAATTTATGAAGAGCAACTGAGACGTAAGCAGCAGCAAGAACAACTGTTCCAACAAGAGCAAGGAAGACTGAAACAAATTCAGGAACAACAAAATCGGGCAAAGTTGTTAGAAGAACAAAGACTGAAACAGTTGGAAGAGCAAAGAAAACTCAAACAATTGGAGGAACAAAGACTTTTCCAGCAGCAGCAGCAACAAAAGCGATTACAGCAGCAACAGTTCAACAGCTTTGAGCAAAACAATCAACTTCCTCATTCCAACTTCAAATCTACAAACATTCGTCTGCAGCCGAGCTTGAGTCTGGAAGTTCCCAGTGCAGCCGTTCCTCCTCCATTCCGACAAAACTTCGCACAAACTCAACAGCTGAGACCCCAGTTCCAACAACAATTCCAGCAGCAACAATTCCAACAGCAACAACAATTTCAACAGCAACAGCAGCAGCAACAACAACAATTTGCACAGTTGCAACAGCAACAAAAGTTCGCAGTACAGCAACAATTGCAACAACAGCAAAAGTTTACAGCGCAGCAGCAACTGCAACAGCAACAAAAGTTCCCATCACAGCAGCCACTGCAACAGCAACAAAAGTTCCCATCACAGCAGCAATTACCACAGCAACAACAAAATTTCCCAGTCTTTGCGGAAGTTCCACCTCTACCCACACCTTCCACAAGGTTCCATCGTCAAGAAGCTTTTGGATCCACTGGTAACTTTGGTTTGAATGTGGACAAGTCAAACGTTAGAACTAACAATTTCATATTCCCAACGCAACAGAGGTTCAATCCAGGACCATTCAATTTTGCGTCATTAAATCAATTTAGACAATTCAGATTGCCACAATTAAGTCCACCGTCGCCAAGTACTTCATCAGCCAGACAAATTCAACAACTGTTGTACCAATCAGGAATCGCTAACAATCTTGGTGCAGGTCCAGGTCCTGCTGGTCAAGAAGATCTGAATATTGTTTCGAAGGTTTTGGCGTTAAATGTTGGTGCTATACCAACGAACAATAATATCCAATTTGCTGCAAGTCGTCAAGTACCAACGTTTGTTAAGCATCCAAGTGCCGCGTGAAAGAAAAAAAACACGTGAACAAGAGAATTGAGACCCAATTGTTCATTGTACATTTTGCGATGAGTGCCAATTTGTCGCAAAAGATCAATGAAAGTTTTTCAAGATTACGCTCGCATCCGTTAACTTTTTGTTAGTTGAAAATCATTGAATCACGAGCTCAGATATAGACATTAAGAACGGTGCTAAGTGAGTCAAGCTAAGAGATTAGTACATGTAAATTTGTCGTATTAAGAAATCGTGCGAAATTGCCTTTCAAACAAAATGCGTCAAAAGAGTAAAGCTATAGTAAAAATTAGTCAGCCGCTAAATTTTATTATATCTTTCTCAGGGCATAATACACTTTTTAAGTATGGGTTATGAAATGAAACTATAAGAGATAAAAGAAATGTATATTAATTATAATTTTTTTTAATAACTAATTGCCAATGTAAACTAACTAAATTAGTTAATTTGAGTGACTAAATGATCTAGAAAAACCTTAATGATTAAGCCATGCTGTGTTTAACAGAAACAAAATCTCTTATAGTTTCGCTAGTAATGATTGAAAAAATTAAATCCTCGAAGCGTGATGATCCCTTATTCGAGGGTTGAATTTTAAACTATTATCGATTGTTGAAAAAAGTAGTTAAAAAGCGGTTCTAGTGAAAGCGTATTTTGTATTACACGTATCTTTTTATTTATGATGGTCTTCATCATGAGCCTTATTGATGCGTACTTTGTCACGGTACGTTAAGTCCGACACATTATCGCCGTTAAATGCGAAAAATAAGCGCACTTCGCATCAGTTACATAACAAATCACATTGACCGTGGGACATTTCCATGGCAGCCGACCGAGTTTGTCGAAAGAATAATTGTAAGCACGCACTCGCTTCGCACTTTCCGACTCATCTCATATTACATTCTAATGCGGTTCGTTAGTTAGCAAGCACGCAATGACTCTCGACGGAGCGTGTAATAATATTAATTAGTTAATTACGATTATATGAATCTCTTCCCATTATGCACAGAATCGGGCACTTTATTATTACAACGCTATTCCCTCGTTTCAACGAGTTCTGACGCGTCACTTCCGCAATGTTTATCACAAAATTTTGCCCAAGCTTGCATAACTTCAGCCATTGCTAATAAATCTCAAGGTCCCACTAATCAGCCAATTTTCCACATTAATTTTTCATTTGACAAAACTTTCTCCTTCTTATTCTTCACAATAATTTCTTACTTTTTTTCATGATTTTATTATTATTTTATTATTAAATCGGCATGTCTCAGCCGAAATTCTCTACTTTACCGCAACAAAACACTTCCTTGCATTACTAGCGAACGCATTATCATACAACTGTGGCAAATTTCTCCGCGCAGTGCACATTGAACAAAAGAGAACTCCATGCGCCAATCTTGACGATTCAATTTTCCATAAATCGTTAAGCGTGATTGAACAGACTTCTTCGTACTCCTCGTGTAATTCAATTTTGCGCGTTCGCTGAGACTGGTCATTATTACTCTTAGTCATTAATGTATATTACCCCCCTAAGAAAATGTTAGAAAGAAAATACTTACAAGTACTTTTCTGATTTCGTTCGTCCATTTTGTCTCACAGACTGACGACAGCTTTCGCAAAGCAAAATCACCGAACGTCCAAATAAATTTCCATTGATACAAATGACAACGAAGAATGTGTATTTGCATTCGATCGAGATTAAAGTAAAATTGTAACTAAGTTTTCTATCAGATTATCTAAATCAACTTGCGGACTATTTCGCTGAAATCAAAAGGACACGAAATTTCCTTTTGCCGTGCAAAAATGAAAATGTCATCGTTTACGATCGTTATCCCATATTCCACTATGTTTAATTGACATAATATATGTCGGTTCATTGTTCATTGTATACAACGTTTATCTGCTGATAATCTTAGAATTTAAACGTGTACATTGAGGTCGAGAGTGTTTGGTCACCAAAATAACAAGATCTTTGCACTGCTGTAATAATCTTACAAATGCCGCGCCTTATTCAAATCCAACTTGTCATCATTTCATTCTGCATATTTAATCATGAATATTATACAAAATTGACTAGCAACTTTGATGCAAATATTTTGTTGTAATTAATTTACTTTATGTTTTACTTTCGCCGCACAATAATGCGACTCATCAACTTCGCGAGTGTGTATGTATTTTACAGACACACAGTCAAGTGGCACCCATATGTCCTCAATTTCACAAACGTTTGGCATAGATTGCGGATTTCTCTCTCGGTAGCCAATCGATGACATCGACGAATTCTTTCGTTGTCGAGACGTCATGCTGTTTCTTTATCCCCGAGCACAAATTGACGGCGTACAATTTCTCCAGCGACAAATCGGTAGCACACAATGTTGTCAACGATTTTAGAAAAGAGCTAAACTGCCAACGCGTATGAATCAATAAATTCGTTATGTTGCACCTCTTGTCTTCCTTACTTTTCATTTCCTGTGAAGTTGATTTTTCACAGTTATGTTTCTTCTTCCTTTCTAAACAACGTACATTCCATCAACGAATCACGAGACCAAACTGACCTACTATCCCTTCAACAAAAATCCCAACACAATCGTTACATCAGCTTCATTGTACATTTGGCTATAATTGTATTAAACAATTGTTCTATTCATTTTTATCTTTCTTGTTTCTCTCTACCTTTTCAAAACTAGCAAAAAAAAAAAGATCTATTGAATTCATTCAAGTCGATTCTAAAACTTATAAATCAGCAAAAACAAACTAGCCTTCACCATGAATTTCATAAAGTTCAATAGAACCGCATGATTTCAATGTGTGTAAATATAATTTCTTTTTCCTTTTATCCGATCAGTTTATAAATTACAATTGAACTTTCGTGAGATCTGTTAATTGAAAGCCGGAAGTCAATTTTCATAATCAATTGGCATATGGTTTATGTTAATTTTTGATTTATTAGCATTTCGAAGTAACTGCTAATGAGTTAAAGACAAACAAATTTATGATTTAATCTTGGCCGTATGTCTTTCGAAAATGTTCTTCACTTCTCGTCTTCTGATTTTACAGTTGCAATTTGCAGTATCGTAACTATTTCATATTCGAGCATTTGAAATTATGTATGATGCAAATAAATGGACAAATGTTATTTGAATATTTATTCAACTCTGATTTATGTACCGCAATTGCAATGCCAAACTATCGGAATGAATATACAAACTTGTGTGCAACTAACTGAACATCGTATCCAAAAGTTTCGCAGTCTTTGTTATGCGCATAAACAGACACTGGAGCATGAATTATGTATGAACAAAAAATGCATATATGTAGCATGTGTACGTACACACACCAAAGCCACCATATATCCGATTATCTAAATTTAGAGATTCGTATATGAAAAATCCATTCGCATTTTCACTTTCTCACAGGACTGTCTCGACGTTGATTAGACTGAGTCTCTTTTGCTTTCACATTTTCCTGTCATCTCAGCACGATTTTCATTCATGTTAGCGTCGGCGTTTTCTGCAAGTCCGATTCGACCGTTGACCAATTTTTTAATCCTTTTGTTCTCTCCCTTCTTTAAATTTTAAGAAAGATTTTCTCTTCATTTTCGACTCATCATTTTTCATTATAAATGACTGCTTAATTTGACAAATTCAACAATTGAGATTTTCATTTCTAGAAGACTTTTAATATTATTAATTTACATTACATACAGAAAAAGTATTTATTGAAAATGATTATAGCTTATAGTAATTTATTTCAATCGACGTTATTTAGCTTATCTTGTAAAGTTTATTAATTAATTTGAAAAGAAATTCTTTACAAACTTACATCACTGAATTATTTTGTCGTTTAACGTGACATATGAAAATAACTGTTTACTATAGTGAAATTTCAAAAATACTTTTTCTCTATGTATGATTATATGTTGTATACATAATACCTAATGTAAAGCGAGGGTTGATTACATTAAGTTAATATATTATAATTAATATTATGTAATATTTTATGATTGAAGTAGTATATATTTTGTTGCTTATAATTTATCTGACTGCCAATACGTGTATGAACCTTTGTATAAATGTTTATAATAAAACTAATATGCTTAATACAATCATTATATTCTTTTACTTTTTCACTTCCTAAATCCGCAAACTTGATTGACGAGTTTTCCTTAAGCTAATCATCAATAAATTCTTCAAAGTTCAATAAAATATAAAACATTCTTACCGATTTTTTTTTCTTCAATGAAATAAAATTATTCCAAAGAAAGTCGTTGATTCATGTGTTTCGTCAACTGGAGAAAGAATTCAATTGTTCAGCCGTTTCAATTCAGTTAACGTAACTGTGGAAAAGGACACATTTCATCCACGAAGAAGTTTCCGCCATGGAAAATCTAAAAATAAGAAATATAAAAATCCAGTTAATTAATGTTGATTACAAACTTGAATTAATGATTGATTATTAAAGAGATAATTGATGCATTGAAATTGAATTAAACGCGTCATTGATTCAAATAATTGTGTCAGGATGAAGTTAAGCATAGGATATCAGAAGATATTTGTAATATGTCAGCGAAACAAGCATATAATATCACTTACGACTGGTATCGGTACATCATCAACCTGAACGAGAAATAACTGTCTTTGACTGCGTTCATGCGCTAATGAAATCTGACGTATGAAAGATTTCAATGTCGCATCTTGTAATCTGATGATATCGAAGAAATTCAATGTATAACCTTTGGTTTCAATATTTTATCACAAAGATATCATTTTACGTATTGAGAAATTATACATATAGATTACGTGTTTTACTCTCAAGAAGTTATTTAACTTTCATTGTTTACTTTAAAATTGTTTTCATTCCTTTTTTCAACTTTGCATTTAAAAATAATACATTGACACCTAAACATATCTTGGCTACTCTTTACTTTCTCATATCATTAATATTCGTTCCTTTTTTTCAACCGCAGAAACGTGATGTTTAAGTAAGATTTATTGATTTAAAATAAAACATTTTAAATGTTGATTTTTTCAAATTTGTTTTCTCTTTTTACCATACAACAATAAAAAGAGAAAGTTTTTCCTGCAAACAAAAAAAATTCTTTGACGTAAATGCGTTAACTACGTTTTTTAATGCATTAATGTTTTTTTTCTCTTTTTTTTTTAATTTAGGCTTTTACATGTTTTACAATTTAAATATACCTGTTTCTAGATATAAACATGCTCCCTTATTTCCAAAATCCTTTCCTTTAAAACAAAAATACTCAGCAACAATACCCGCAACGTCTTGGCATGTTTCAAACAGTTTCAAACGCCTCAACAACAATATCACGTAAGTGGCGCCATCTGTGTTCTCCCGATTATATCGTAATGTCAATTGCACTGGCAATTCGTATCAATTAAAATTACACACGAGAGTCTTGGAGAGAAAAATCGTGAGCTCTCGCGTGTGCTTCGTGATTTGTGAAGAGCGCACTTGAATCGCGTGATACGCACGCATTGTCGCTAATTTTTGTCGCGCGCCGACATTGACAATACATCGCTTTCTCACACTGAGACTTGCCGCGAAATTAAATCTCTGCTCCGTGTGTGAGCAATCAAATGCAAAAATCTCTACTCGTTCAACGAATCTCAACCTTCTATTGATCCATTTTATTGATTGACCATTTTTTTAATTTAAAAACATTAACAATGACAACCCGATTCACCGGCATCCAACTGGGTCCACCAATTGAAGTTTTTGCACTAACGAAAAGTTTTCAAGATGACACTTATGAAAAAAAGGTTAATCTTGCTGTCGGAGGTAAGAATATATTTTATTCGGATTAATCTTAAATTATTTTAATCATTGCTTAAAATATGAATGAATATGTTTAAATTGATTTAGCAAATTTTCATTTTTATTTATTAGCCTGATTACTTTATTTTCAGCTGATTCAGTAGTGTGATTTAAGTTTTAAACGTGAGCTTGAACAAAAAAAAAGATAAAACTTGCAGATGAATGAAGATAAGCCAAGATATTAAAAATGATGTGTACTTGGATAACCTTCAGAATGTTTCGTTATGTAATCTAGATTTTAATTTGTTAAAAAATACTATTTTCAATGTTAAAATTTTGATTTCGAATGTTCGTTTTTTATTATTTAAAAAACATGCATTATTCAGTTTTTTATCATTAAGTAGTTATTTACTAGAATGTAATTAACCTTTTATTATTTAAATTTAATTCTTTCAAAAAATTATCTAATTATATACACATTTTTATAAAAACTATGTGAATGATGAATGAATTATGTATACATTACGATTAGACTCAATATAATAAACTTATTTATTTAACGCGATTTATTTAAGTTATTTTGAACAATTTTTAATAAATCTACTAAATATTATTATTTGCAATGTTAATTTAAAATAATGTTAAAATTAAATTAAAAAAAAAATTAAACTGTGTAAATTAAAGTTGCATTAACGTATCATTATTTTAGTTTGCCTTTGTTGTCAAAACAATATTAATTAATTGAAATATCACTTGATATATAACTTAATTACGCATAAGTTTTCATACATATGACGTTCATTAGGTAATTATTTTGTATCATGTATCTCTTTGCAAGAACGTGACCTCCAGGAGCGAAAGCGAGAAGTTTTTATTAATTTGGTTCAATTTACATTCTCATTGCCGTGAACATGATTTAACTCCTACAGCGTTTCATGTCAGATCTGTCGGTCTATATTAAGCGCTGTGTTTTTGATACTATTTCAAGATATTTTGGCTAATAATGCTTTACTGATAAAAATGATTGTTTTAAAAAACACTAACGAATTAATCTTGTACAATAGTATTTAAACTTATCTAATTTTACTTTTTTAAACATTGAGCAAAAAATAAAATAGAAATAGGAAAGTTTTGAATTGATGTGATTTATTAAAATTTGTGTTAATTATTTTTTTCTATAAACGATAAGTATTTTCAGATAACGATTTTTTCATTTTCGTGGAAAATAACTGACAACAATGTTTTATGTCTTTTATCTCAAAAAATTTAATCTCAAACATTTTTGAACAAGAGATGCAAAATCACTAGAAAAATGAAATAAAAGAGAAGTGATATAAAATTATTTTTCTTTTTTTCTTCCAGTTAAAAGTTTGCTTCAACAGTGACGTATTCATTTCGTTCCATAATTAAAAAATATACTGACATTATCATTCAATCATAAGTTTTCATTGAAACTTCATAATAATATGAAATCAACTTCTCAAGTTCAGAGATAAAATGACGTTGTACAATTTTTAAATCAAATAAATGTTATTACCATTTTCATTTATTATCGTAATTTCTTCGATTATATTAAAATTTTTTCATTATTCGCCGATAAAATTCATTCACAAAAATTGTACCGTTAATCCACTTTTCCGTTAAATGCCACGAAAGTAGACTTATCTTCTTACATAATCAGAAACCCGGTCCCATGGAATCATCACTTTTATGCAACTATGTGGATAGTTAATTTTTTTTTTACTTCAAACTTCATTGCTAGCCATGTACTTTCAATCGTATTTTGCATAATAAATTATACATTAAACGTGTACATATTTATCAATACTTCTTTTACAGAAGTTATGTGGTTTTTAGCACGTTTTTCTTGTACTGTTTGATATATGTTCAGTTCCGAAGAAATTTGTTTAACTTAACAAAATAACAATATTTTGTTTGTAATTTGTAAAATTAGGAAAATTATTGTTATACACTTTCTAAGTTTAAATTGTAAATGGCGTATAAATTTTCCATTGATTATTATCATTATTACGCTTATCATTATTATAATTGTTATAAATAAATTACCAAATAATTAATACATTCCAATAATAAATAATATTATCCACTTAATGACTCTAAAATTGTAATAATTCAATTAAAAGAATATGATTACTCTTTTACCCCCCAATTCTGAATTCATTTTAAAACTTTCATTTCCTTTAACGTGAATCATATGTTATACTGGAATCGGTAGCGCATATTATAGACATTGTTGTAAATACATTCAAATTTAAGTGAAATTATAATAAATGTTGTAAAATTGCAGCATATCGAACGTCGGAAGGCAAGCCCTGGATATTGCCCGTGGTGAAGAAAGTAGAACAAGCATTGGCAGCGGATAATTCGCAAAATCATGAATATCTTCCCGTTTTGGGTCTCGATGGATTTTGTCAGGTCGCCACTAGTTTATTACTAGGAGCTGACTCGCCGATCATACTTCAGGGCAGAGCATTTGGCATCCAAACGCTCTCTGGCACTGGTGCTTTAAGAGTCGCTGCGGAATTTTTGTCTCGCATTTTACACTATGATACATTTTATTACAGTACACCTACTTGGGGTAAGATTGAAAAATACAATAAAATGTATAAAATCGAATAAAAAAATTATGGAAATAGTAATTAATATTTGATATTTTTATAGAAAATCACAGATTGGTATTCACCAATGGCGGATTCACGAAAGGTTGTGCATATCGTTATTGGAATCAGGAAACGCGGTCTATTGATTTGGATGGCATGTTGGACGACCTAAATAATGCTCCTGAAAATTCCGTTATCATTCTTCATGCATGCGCGCATAATCCAACAGGTTGTGATCCTACTTTAGAACAGTGGAACAAGATAGCTGATGTGATTGAAAAGAAGCGGCTACTTCCGCTGTTCGATACTGCATACCAAGTATGAAATATACATACGTAATATCAAAATCTAATCTCGCTGTAATTATGGTTTATAGACAAAAACAAATTTACATACATAAGAACAAAAGAAATAAGTGGATTGCACTTGCTGCACTTCTTATTATATAATTATTATATCATTGCAAAATACCTTTTTGGTTGTAAACATTTTCCTTGGACAATTTTAATTATATTTTCATTGTTTTTAGGGTTTCGCTAGTGGAGATTTAGAGAAAGATGCTCAAGCTGTAAGATTGTTTGTAAATCGGGGCATAGAATTAATCTGTACGCAAAGTTTTGCGAAAAATTTTGGATTATACAATGAAAGAGTGGGAAATTTATTGATGGTAATGAATAACACCCAAGAAATTGCACGAGCAAAATCACAATTGACTTTAATTGTTCGTGGTATGTACAGTAATCCGCCAAATCATGGAGCTCGAATTGTCATGACGGTTTTGAAAAATCCGGAACTTTTTGAGGAATGGTAAATATTACATTTTTTTTAATGTAATAAATTACATTAATTTGTAATTTACAAATTAAGGTAATTTTAAATATGAAAAAGTAAAATTTTTCCATTGACTAAATAAATTATGATGATTTATTCCAGGAAAGGACATATAGAAGCTATGTCTGGTCGAATCAAAGATATGAGAACTGGTTTGTATGAGAGATTACTTAAATTAGGCACCCCAGGAAATTGGGAACACATTGTCTCACAGATTGGAATGTTTTCATATACCGGTCTCAATGGTAAATTTCAAAATGTCATATTAATATGTTGTTTAAATTATTTAATTATTAATTATAAATATATTTCACTGAATTATTACTACAATAAAATAAACAATTAATTATCTAAAATTATAATACTATTGAAGAAAAAATGTGTTACTTCAATAACATCAATTTGTTATAAATGCTAGATAACAGAGATTAAACTGCAATTCATCATTTCTTTTTCAGAAAAACAAGTTGAGCATCTTGTAAAAAAATATCATATTTATTTGTTACGTAGTGGACGAATCAACATGTGTGGATTAAACGAGCATAATCTGGATTATGTTGCAAACGCGATACACGAAGCTGTGACGCAAATTTAAATGGATAGAAAGAAGAAAAAAATTTGAGAAGTTGCTGTTAGAGTAACTACGTGATGGATCGTTCTACCTCGACCAAACATTGAACTTACATGTTCGACTTAGTACAAAAACTCATTTTGTTCACAGAATCAGAAAGTTTATTTGAAGAGCAGTGCAAAAATAGAAATGCAATAGAAGAAGAACAGAATAAAAGTAAAGTTAAACGAAATAAGATTAAAAGTCAAGTAAATATATAGCAATAGTTATATATAGTTACTAGAACAAATTTAGTTCCTTGTACAATAACAACTTTTACTCCGTGGCTAAAATAATTATTTTAGTGATATTTTACATAGCAGCAGTATGTGTGAATAGAACAATTTTTTTAACGATCAGTGAGAAATAAAGACATAAATTACCATAAAAGAATAATAAACAAATTTTAAATAAAAGAAATTAATTCATCAATCGATTTAATTGATTTCATCAAATTTATATTAATAAATAAAAATTGATGATTTAACGATAATGTTGCTTAGTAATATTTCCATTTCTTCTGGTGCTACTCTGCCGAATACTGTTTGCTGTTTATCACCACCATCATATACTCTTTTAGTAGCTAAATCTTTTAGCATCATAAAATGAAATTTTGAGAATAGCGATTTCTACATTAGAATGAATTCTCCAACAATATCTAAAAGGAGCGGAAAGCTTTTATTCCGTCACATATTCTTTTACTTTTTCAATACTTGTAAATTATTATTATAATTTAATTTTAAGAAAATGCCGTTTAATTGAATGACAATATTTCTCATTGATCTAATATTTATCAATAAGTAAACCATTAGCAGTATATTGGTACACGAGTTTCTAATCTACTACATTTTAAATTGATTGTTCTCAATCGCCGAACAACTTTTGACAAGAAGCCAATTTTTATAACGTATTTTCGTATTTCGGACCGATTATCATTTACCGTGGCTCGAAGATCAGTTTTTAGCATATCAATTTGTGCAAATTAATAAAAGAAAAGAAGTAATAAGAAAAGAGAGAAGATAATGTACAAAAACACAATCAGTGTTTTTTCGAACTTGACATTATTGGCAACATTATTTGTCATATGTGAGGAAATATAAGTTTATACAATGTAGTGACTATATTGTAGTGCGACAACGAATAAAAGGAGAAATTAATAATTAATATTGAGAAGTAAAGTGGATTATATCAGCATAATTGATTATACAAATAAAAAGCTATTGCCTTTCTCTTATCAAAAATCAATGCGTTATGAATATTTTAAAATAAAAATGGATTATAGCAATGGATAAGACTAATTATGTGCCCCAAAAATACACTTTTTTGCAAATTAACATACATAAATAATAAACGTCAAAAATAATGTTCATGGGGCATGGAATCTTGTGTCAAACAATATTACTGATAGAATGTTTCTAACTATTTTTAACAATATAACATGTCATTAGAATATTTTATGTGGATAAACAATAGTTTATTGTTTATTTAAGTGTGTTTGTAATGTTCGATTATAAATGAACTCGAAAGAATAGAATAATTTTTTTAATTAATTTTACCAAATTTACTTAAATACTCGTACTTTTAAATTCTAATTCTTTTACATTTTACTGAATTGTTAATAATGTTAATTCAACTGAACATTAGAAACAACTTGAATAAACATAACCAATTACTGCCAAAAATTACGTTTATGAATTCAAATGAATAGAAGCTTGTCAAACAATAATACACATACATACATCACACTGGTAAATTAATAAAACGATTAATTATAAATTGATAGCTCATTATCTAACATGTTTCATTGAAAGTTAAACATGAAATTAACTTGTAACTTATGAAACATTAAATTTATAACAATTATCTTTGAATTTATTACTTTGTGAAATATCTTTGGCAATAAAATATGTATCGACTCATGTTATTACCTATTCACGTGTTGAATATTACGAATTTACAAGTAAACAACATTTGTTATAATAAATGTAAAGTTTAAATGTTAGTATAAAATACAAAACATTTTACATTACTGTTTAATGATTTTAATGCCAATTTAGTCATTCAAATAAATCTACGTTAATTGTCTGAAATAAATATATATGGAATAGTTATTTGTGCAGTGCACAAAAATGTTGAGGTTGAAATTTTGCAATGAACATTGTGTGCATCATAATATATAAAGAAATAGTTGATGTATTTAACTTGGCATTTAAATGAAAAAATGTAACGCAAGATATTTTTGAAGTTGATTTTTTTTAAGATAAAATGTTGGCGTTTTGAAATCTGTACCTGCGTTATATAAAAAAGAATTGTTGAATGATACGAATATATATACACAACACAAAACAAAAAACAGGCATAGACCCGTGTTATATAGAGACAAAATATACACATGTATTCAAATCAGAATCTAAAGTATTAGAACTATATGATTATTTATAAAGTCATGTGTAAAAAAAATAATGTGTGTTTTTTACTCCTTTAACTCCTTTTAATTAAGAAAGAAATAATAAATTAGTATTAATGATTTAATGATTATTATTTTTGTAATTTTAATTTAACGTTTTATATAATATTTTGTTGTGAAAAAAAAAACAAATATTTCTTTTAATACAATATCCATTATTACAAAAGCACAAATGATTTTTATCATATATCATATATCTTTTTAACAAATAATATAATGTAATAATTATTGTTTATTTATTAATGAATACTTTGATTATATAGACAGTTAATATTTCACTTTCCATTTGCAAATATTTTTTAATAATATTTACCTTGCGAGGAAAATCACTTATTTCACTGATCATTTCATCTGTCGGTATATATATAAATTTGAATTTCGCGCCATAATTATCGTTTCGCGCCATTTTTTCTACATAAGTTGGTAACGTTGCAACAATACCAACTGAACAACCAACTATTAACACTGTAAACATATATGTATATATATAAGTCGTAAGAAACTCATATACAAATTTATTGGTAAGAATAATTTTACGTCAAAAACAAAAAAACGTGTAATCGAAAAAACGACAAAATTTGACAACTGACGAAGATTCAAAACTTGTTACAATCATGCTCACCGATGACGAAGATCCACCGCTGGAAAACTTTGTACCATCCAAATTTATTTTTGTTGACTTTTATAATCGAGAAAATTGTATCATTTGGAACAAAAGTACAATTGTTATTTTGGATTATCCTTTGCCAGAATCTTTGACTAATGGAACTATCTTAAAAGCTCCAGGAGAAATAAAAGATATCAAATATTTAAGGAACAAAGTTTATGTCTTTTGTTCGCCATCTGGTATATTTGTTTATTTTGTTTAATAATTTGCTTTTGATTATATTTAATTTTTTTCTTCAATTTTCCTAAATTTGTCTATCATATTATTACTTTACTATTCAATATGTTAATATTTATTGATACTAAATAAAGAACATATCTTTTTATAATATAATATTCTTATATTTTTATAATTTTTACTATCGATTGTTGAGAAAGAAAGATAACAATAGTAACAAATAATTAACAAATAGAAGAAAAATATTTTCAAAATATAGTCAACAATTTGTGTTTAATAATTAAAAGTATTCATATTTTAAAAAAATAGTAAAATTAAGTAAATGGTAATACTATTTTATATTAAAATGAAAAATACATTTCGAAAAACTATATGAACATTATTTTTAATTACAATAAAAATCATCTGTATGTTTACAGGTATTTGGAAACTCTCACAAGACAATACTTTTGCCCGAATCAGCAACACAGCAATTGGTATTGGAACAGTATTATACCATGTTTTCAGTCCAAAAAACAATATTCTATACTGCAAAGACAAAGATTCCAAGGAAGTAACAACCATTTTCAACATTCTGGGTGACGTGGAAAACATCAAATTTTATCACTTATTCACCGAAGAAGTTCATACAAGTTTGCAGAATACATTGATTGGAAATGATGATGATTCATGTTTAATTTCAAATCAAAATAATCTAGTGAATTTTAATAATAATAAGACAAAAATTTTGTTCAATTGCGATGCTATAATCAATGACATAACTGTGTTTCACAAAAATGGCAAAATTTTTGGTATTATTTTAATAACAGATGCGCAGAAAGTTGTTTTCATTTATCCACGAGGTAATAAATTGAAAATTGAACAGATTGGTTTAGATTCACATGTAAAGGTAATAACAATTCATTTTCGCAATAATTAATTTATCTTAATAGAACCTATTTATATAAAAATTTGTATAAAAAAATGTTTATTTTTACAGACATTATGCGCTGGAATTTGTAGTTTTGATGAAACAAAAGTTTGGATAATGTATTGCGATGGTGAATACACGTATCATTTGTTAAAAAGTCTATCGAATGATGATCTTCCAACGACTCTTTCAAGAACAGAAAAAGAATTTTTATGTTTGATGTTATATAAAACAGAAAAGCTGTCGGGTTTGTCGAAAAGTCAATCAGATTCCGTCTGCTTTTTTCAAGTACCAATCGAAGAATTGGAGTTGGCTGACAATGACAGTGAAGAAGCCGATCAAATTGAATTGAGGCCGGAAATGATTTCAGGAATTAATTCAGTTATGGATCAGATTAGCGAGAAGGTAATGGAACTGACAAAAGTGACCGAAGAATTGGAAAAGCAGCGAAATCTTATGCGACGAATTAATATGTACACAATTAAATATAGAATCGAATGTATTCCTAAGATAACAACTTTCTGTCTGCCAGACAAGAAATGGATAACAGCAAATTTTCAGAAACATTTGCCACAGGAGAGTCAAGTTGTGATGTCGATTCATCAGGATAATGGCCAGATGTTTGTTATAAAAAAGGTCACAGACTCGGAAACGATAGTGAAATTGTCGGTACTAAATGGCAAAATCTGTCATCCGATGTCTTTACGTGTACATTCGATTATTGTAAATAAACAACAAGGACCTTGGTTTCTTATCAACGATTTTATTAAGGATCCTGTGATGAGACAGGATGCTAAGAAACCATTAACAAAGGAAAAGCTCACTTTTCTTCATAGCAAGAAAGCGGTAAGGATTATATTTTTGCAATTTAAAGTTGCTTTTTTATTAATTTAAATTAAAAAACATTTCAAGATTATAATTTATGATTTATATTTGTTTGCAGGAACTGACGAAGTTAATCGCAGACAATAAAATTGATATGCAAACGTTATCGGATATAAAGACAAGTATCAGAAGAGAGTTGCCAGAAGTCTGATCCAAGTTGAATACATATATTTTATTTCCTTTTGTTTATTATTTATTTAAAATATATTTGTTGAAATGTGGAAAAGTAGCAGAGACTTATGAGTTATGCTGTTAAGTTTCTAGATTTTTCTAATGCAGTTAGATTTAAACGATTGTAAATAAGTCAACTATTATAATACTGAGTATAAGTTTCAAACTTCTGAAACTGTTGTTGTCAAATGTTGAATATTGAAGAAGGGATTTTTATAACATTTGTAATAAAAAAATTAGGGCTGATATATCAATGATTTAAATCAACTGATTTAAATCAAATGATTTTTTTGAAAAAATCATATGATTTTATCAAATAGATATTTTATTAATTTTTCAGTTTAAATATCATAAAATTATGCATTATTGGATATACTTTAAATTAAAATAAAAAGCATACGTATTTATAGTAATTTTAATTTGTTTTAAATAATGTATTTATTATACATTTTAATATATTGTTTACATATAATAATAAA
>JABFPJ010002153.1:0-21043 GCA_022817425.1 Gryon sp. ZL-2020
CTGCATTACGTGAAACTTAAATATACCATTTGCCAGTTGAGTTATGTAGACTGAACTGGCTCGGCTGACAAGATGGCAGACTATCACCTCGGAGACGCGAGATCGATTCTTCAAAACACGCATTTATGTGTGAGGAGTAAAAACAAGCAAGAAAAATAATCATCAAGACAGTAAATATCAGTAAAATGTTTAAAATATAAGTAAATATTTGTTTTATTTATTTCATTTTTCAATTTACTGAACTGTTCAGTAATTATTATTGAGTTTATGGTTTTGTCCATCAGTTAATGTACAGTTCAGTAAATTCTTCTATACAATTCTACAAAAATTATAGGAATTTTGTTCTACGTGTATTATATGCATTTATTTTATTTACTGTAACTGATTGTCCATTAAGATATTAACTGTTATTATAATTTATAACATATAGTACCGATTTTTAAATTATTAGTCTCAACGATTAAATTTCATATAATTATGCACATTTGGGAATCATTTGGCTTATGCACTAGTCGAATAAGCTTAATATAAAACTGATTAATGAAATATTGTTTTTTCTTCCTTGTAGTATTTTATATTACGAATAAAAAGGAACCTAATAAACGAATTATAACGGCATTAAATTATCTGTCAATGGAAAATTCCTGGTTAAGTCGAGTAAAAAGAAATGAAATCATCGCCGATATCGATTCAATCAAGGAAAATACGCTCGGCAAAACTTCGTTTTAGATAAAAAAGCAACGCGTTTCCATATTTCAGCAAAGCGATCTTCCTAATTATTCGTTAATGCCACAATCGATAAACTTGTTATTTATTCAATCAATATTCAGCCAATGAATTATTAATTTATCGACAAAAATACATGCAAAAGTCGTCGAAAAATACAAGAGCATTTGTTCTTTGAGCTAGACTTTATTGCTTTAATCAAATTACAGTCTTATTGTTTTGCAAAAGACAAGTGAGAACTTTTCGTTTTTTCGTTTTCGTAATTTATTCATCGTTTGTCTTCTTTTTTATTTCCTTCTTTCAATCAGTTGTTTTTTTATCAACTGATTTCGGTGATTTAATCAACTAATTTGAAAAAGATGGTTTTTTAAAAAATCTTTTCTTTCACTAGATAATCTTACGCGCTTCGTGCGATCACCAGATTTACAAATACAACAATTTTACTTGAAAGTTAAGTACTACATATTATTTGTTACAAATTATCAATGTGCATTGTGCGCACACATGAATTTGGTATTTTATTTCATTGTCTAACATTAATATTACAATTATATTAACTAAGTGTCAAATTAACTAATAAACTATTAACAACTGTCAATATAAAATAAACTATGACGTATGAAGTTGCCAAATAGTGAACATATACAGCCAACTTCATTCTTTAATAAACTTTTTATTTATGGATGGATGGATGGATGGATGAGACATTGTTGCAACAAGTATTACAAAATGATTATGTGATTGCATTAATCTTTTTTATTGGTAATTAATTAACATTTCTTGATTTAATAATTATTTTGTATTGTCTTTCCATAGAAATTAAAAACAAATTCAAATATTAAATTTACGAATGAACAAACTGTTATCATGCAGAAATTCAATTGTATACTTTGTTTTAAGAAAACATAAATTTTGTAAAGAATTGTTGCACTTGTTAAGTAGAAACAATGATATTACATGTTAGAATTTAAAATTTGTTATTTAAAGCATATGAAAGTTGAGATTTGTATTATTTTTCCATGCAGAGCACACACAGATAGATGTCTATACGATACAATTAACCCATATATTGAGTTTGAAAAATGTATTCATTTTTTTAACACTTTTATAAAATGTGGTACTTTATCTCCTCAGGAAAAACAGTACCCTAAAATACTAGTTCATCTGAACTTGTTATAAAAAAATCAACTAATTAATTGACTACATGAGTTAATTTTGCAACTCATGCAAAATTAACGATTAAAGTTAAAGTCTCGTGCTATAACTTCTCGCAATCGACAACTTTTCGCACTTGTTATATTTTATTATTGTCATTTTTTCGTTCTTGGAAGAACCATTTTTCCATCAATTATTATTCTGCAATTTGTATTCATTTGCAATCAGTTTGTATTTTGCGGACACTTTTTTTTATAAATCATTACACAAATGTATAATTTGTGAATAACTTGTTACGTTTTCTTAAAGATTTACTATCGTTACTTTTTGTAAGTACAATTTTAAAAGTTATTTACGAAGCACAATTTTCCTCAATTTTCTTCTGTAACATTATTTTTGCTCGTTTCTCTTCCAATTATTTTCTGTTCCAAGAACTTATTCCGATGATTCGAGCGACTTGATTAAATGAAAGCGTTTTGGTTTTGGAAAACCATTTGCAGTCGTTATCTCAGTGCGAAATGTAACATCTGAGAAAAGGTCGCAAACGCGAAAGCGCGGAATTACAATTCGAATAAAATGATAGCTGCTATCCAATGAATCTTGCAGAGACCAATTTGTCCGTTCGATTGGAGAACGAAATTTTTGCAATAACGATAGATACGCATCGGGAATCCGCGTAGTTTTGTGAATCCGCAAATATGTGCGGACGATTTGCAATAGACTGTTCTATCTCCCTTGGCGTAATCATACGGAGAAGTAATTTAACGAAATTTATCGACACGTTTAAAGCTGAATATGCAATGAATTTGTAAATCAATACACTTACTTCGAGCCAGATCGTGGTATCGTTTCGGGTATTGCCGTGAAAGCCCCATCTTCTACGAAGCTCATTTCTGTCTTCCTGGTTGCATCAAATTCCGCACTGCAACTCCATGTTACTGATGTCGCTTCCGACTGACCTTTTCGTGAACGAGTGTACTGAATTACTCTTGCACCATTGTAGATGATATCGGCCATACACCCTCGAAAGTATTCGATGTGACCTATTCAATCAAGATTCAATGTTATGAATTCATTTTTCATTATAGAACGCCACGCATTTACACATACACACAAAATCGGAAATAACATTTTCCACGAAAACAAAAGATCCACTTGAATATTATTAATTAAATTATTAATTAAATCGGGTTTTCATTAAAATTTGCAGCAAAATTGCAAAGTTAGAAGACTAAAGAAAATTATGAAGACGCAAAGGTCATTTCGTTACCTTAATTACATTTTTAATAATGAACCAACTAATTTTTCTTTTTCGTATGGTTGAGTGAACTAAAAACATTTCTTCGTACTTTCGCAAAATATGTCCTGCATGGAGAGTTTATTTATTTTGGTATACAATTCAGTTATGTTACATTTATACATAAAACATAATCGTATATATGTAACATACGTTCCATAAATGTTGCAGTTATTAGTATTATATAAAATGTATACGCTTATATGTCACATATATGTTAATTATATATATGTATATCATTTTTGATTCTGTTTAAGTAAATGTGAAATTTATTTTGTTTTGTAGAGAAAAAATTTAAGACCAGAAGTGTGAAATTATGTTCGTTAGTTAGTAAATGCATATAACTTGTATTTAAAATTGTCAGATTAAAATACGTATTCATTTTTAATGCTCCATAATCGTTGCTGTAACAACGATGAGAAAATTCTTCTTCAACGAGAGTTGATTGAGTTCTGAACTTTTTAAGTGTCTACAATTGATGGAAAAAATAAACGTGTAGATTATATAAATGAAAATAATTTTAAATTTACATTATTTCACAAAATTAAAAAATGTGAGATTAAATGATGTGCATTGAATACAAATAAATATAAAAATGAATACTGTATCATTTCTTTCATATTAATTCAGATGAGTATCGCATTAAATTATGTAATATGTAATTATAACGTTCAAAAAGTATTAGATTATGAATAAATAAATTGATATTCGATGAAATATATTTTTAAACTCTGGTTCTCCGAATATCTGTTTTCCAATTTGTATAATACAACGATTTCTTATTTCAAAATTCTACGAAGAATTTCTTTGAACAATAATATTTGATATATTTGTTAAAAAGACAATTTATTATGGATCAAAATTTATTTCTTTGAAAAAACACTTTTTCGAATTATAATTTTCAGATTATAATGTTGGTTAATAATTTTCGTGTAAAAATGAAAAATTATATTATATAACATAATACATACATAAGATATAAAGTATCCAATATATAAGAACGTAACGGTATGAAATATAAAGGAAAACCGCTCCATATTTCAATTTTTGTTTCATCTGAAACAGCAATATTCTGATCAAATTTTCTACCGAACATCTTATTTGATATCTAACAGTTTTGCTTAATGTTGCCGAAGTTTATTATTTGTATTGACAGAAGTAAAATAATATTCCATTTCGTTACAAATAAACTGTTATAAAATAGAAAATATTTTCATGTTATTTAAGTGTAAAACATTTCACTTCATCATTTGCAAATTTTGATTTTGTATAATGGATTATTTTTTAAACATATCGATACCTTTTTGGTTGGTTTGACATGAAAAAGCAGTTAAATAAAAATAAAGCGTAATCGCATTGAAACTTTTGACAATGTTTTATTTATTTTATTTTGCTTACCAAAATCAGTTTTGTAAAAATAATTGTTTTCCAAATATTTCAAAATAAAATCAGTGAGTCATAAAGCTAATTTTGTATACATTATTCATTATATATATCATAAAAAGACAGTTATTATTCATCTACATAAAAAATAGACTAAATAATTTTTCGCCACACTGTGACAGAAAATGCAGTTTCCATCTCTAGGGAGTTTTAAAGAAACTGCAATTTCTGCTCCCTAGTGGCGAAAAATATTGTTTACACCATGGAAAATAAAAGAAAATTCTCTCCTCGTGCGATTACAAACCTCGCCTTCGGATCGGATTGTAAACTTCGCACTCGGTAGCGAAATTTCTTTTTCATTTCCCTTGGTGCAAAATATACTATATGTCACCAATTTTAGAATTATTAATTCAAACTATAGTAATATATTACTATGTATTAACTATATATATATATATATAGTTAATACACGCACAATAAAAGTGCAGTAAAAACTACCGAAAGTACAAGAAAAATTGTTAGATTGTCAAGTAATCTCGGACTTTTTTGGCTAAATAGTATATTTTAAAGTAAAAGTTAATAAAAATTCCTACATTTATTATAGTTTCTGTAAGGCAGTATAGTAAAATTTAGTAAATTAAGAATGGATACAGAAAGTAAATATTATCTTTCAACAGAAATTATAAGACATTTCTATAATAATTAGGAGATTTTGAAAAAGTATTTGTTTGCCAGTATAGTAATTTTTATTAAAAAGTTTGAAAATTAAACTATTATGTTCAATAAACACATACAGAATTCTCCTTAAAGAGAATGTTTTGCAGTATAGTAATTTTTATATTAAAATACAACAAATGCAGTCTGAGTCGTATTTCCAATACGACGTTAGCCACTGTTTATGTTTCAGTGGATCAGACAAAAAACTGTGTCCAATTTAATTACCTACTCATAAATAAAAAAATACCATCTTATAGAAAAGTAATTCACAATAATAAATAAACTAAATAATAAAATAAAAATTACATTTTTTAAACATTAGTCTTCTAAAAAATGTATTTCAGTCTAGTAATTTGTCCTAAATTGTAATAATAAATATTAATGTACTTTCAAAAAAGTCCGAAAGTATGATGCAGTTTACTAATTCTTACTAAATAATATTCCGTTAAATGAAAGATTATTTTTGAGCGTGTAAGTGTAACTAAATCTGTCATAGATTCGCATGTATAAGCATGTATAAGATTGATTTCCTGCTACCGGTCACTTTGATCAGGTTTTCGTGGTTTCTGATCTGAGTGTGCTAATTAAAGTGAAGCTACGATTCACAAATTTTAGGTCAGTGACTCGTATTAGAAAACTTTGTCTGTCTGTGTATCAGTTTAATTTTGTCACTCCCCCCCCCTCGCCATATACACAAAACATCGTCAGAACGAGTGTAATGTGTTTTTTTAGGTTAGTTAATAATATAATTGTATAATCCATTAAGCTCGCATCAACATTTTTGTTAGCAGAAGGTCAATGAACGTTTCGTGCACATTGACGAACATTCAAATGTCCGCCTAAAGGCAGACAAGGTAATCGACCCAGTTCCTAATACTTGTACAAATCTCGACACTTTTATGCTCTGTTGTAACAACTCATTATGGGATGAAATATTTACTCTAATTAATCCTTAAAAATAGATTTTAATTGAAACGCATTTTTTATTTGTTTTGCCAGTTATCAATATATATATATATATATATATATATATATATATATATATATATGAAAAAAATGAAAGGTCACTGATGATATATGAAATAAAAGGAATTTCTTGCACTTATTGCAACTTTCAACATCGTTAATTACCGTCCAATTGACTCCGAACAAAACATTCAATGAACTTTACTTTATTGGACTTCTATAAGGGTCGGCTAAAGATTTATCGATTTTACAATATTATCGCAGAAATAATATCAAAGACTTTTCAAGTTTTGTTAACAATACTGTTTACGACTTTTTTACAATTTCCGATTCTATCTTTTATATTTTATCTTTGAAAAAAAACACGCAATTATTATTTGTTGCTTAAACAAAAGTTTATAAGTTCTGCATTTATATGTAAACGTATATGGATGTGCATTTAAATTATTCTTCTTAATCGCAAAAGTAACTTTGATTACAAATTTCGAAATTGAATTCAATGTGTTTAAGACACTTTTTCATGAATAAATATTTCAAAGATATTCAAATGAAAACTAACGTTGAGGTGAATTACATCAGACCAAAAATGCATGGCGAATTATATAGTACATACTTGTATACAAATCCAATATAATCCATGGAAATCCACCTAAAATCTATCTGGATTACTATGGAAAAGTGTTTTCTCTAAAAGTGGCTAAAATAGGACCCGGATTCTATTGTGCAAGTAAATCTCTAGCTAATGTTGTCAACATGATTTTCTTTCATGAAGCAGACATATTAATTTCTCATACTTCTAAGACAAAACAAAACATATTTTATTCAGCATGCTTAAAATCTATATAAGGTTTTAATATATGAATAAGTTTCGTTTGGTGGGATATAAAATTTTCTTTCTTGAACTATTCCATTACATTCTTCAAAGTTTACTTATGAATGACGTTTTACACTGCATAATATCATGTTGAAACAGTAGAAGTTTTCAAACGAGATTTTAAAACATACTCCATCATTGTAGTTACTTGTTTGCAAATAAATATTTGTCGCGTCAATATAAACTGATTTTCAAATTACCACATATATATTTTATCACTTATATACACATTTATTGAAATATTTTGAGTGTATATTGTAATGGCATCTTCTTTGTACGTCAGATGAATCATTTAAGTTCTCATAGGAAATTTATTAATTTTGGAAATTTCGGGTCATTAAATATGGATTAATCTCAATTGATATGACGTAAATTCATCACCAATAACTATGTAATTCGAATATGTATTTGATGATAAATAGACATTTAATAGAATACATACCTTATAATATTAATTAATATTAAATATTATTTTTAATGAATAAATTGTTAGGCGTACTATTTGAATATTAAGTTTCCAAATTATTTTTAGCTTTACATTATGCTTTTAATATAGAATAATTTCCTCGATGAATATTATACTATAAGTTTATAATTGAAAAAAATATACATCTCAATTACATAATATACAATACATTATAGTTAGTTAATTTCAATGATACCAAATAACGTAAAATTTTGTTGGAAACAACAATTTAAATATTCATTACTTAATTAAGATATTCACACAATATATCAACCAAAGTCATTTTTTACTTCATCAAAATAATGCAACGTTAATGGATAAGCATTAAATAAAAAAGAGTACAAACAATGTCAAAGTTTTATAATTAAAGTGCAATGTAATATATTTTATTATAATATTTAATTAAACTAATAATATATATAAACTCTCTTTCAAATGAAAAACTAACTCATTTCCAAAATAAAATAGAATGTAATAGAAGACTGTTTTCTTTATTTCAAACGAAGTAAGAGTCAAAAAGGAATACAGACGGGTTCAAAATTACCATAAATCTATTATCATCGTGTAATATTTTCAAAAAAAGTTCCAAATTAATATTATATAGTCACGCGTGTGTCACACTTTGTGTAAATGAATTGTCATGAATATGTAAATTGAATTTCAAGTTAGTACCATTGTGCGAGGACTTTGTTTACGCCAAGTATATTTAATTTGGTTTCACCGACCTGGATAATACATGAAAATGAAGCCTTTACTTTATGAAAATCATGACTGCATGCTCTTTAAATGCATATTTTTACGATCAAATAAGCTTAAGTGAAATTATTGCCTGACTGATTGTGAATCTTAATACATTGCGTGTCGGAATCCCGTTAGCAAGCAAAAACGTTGAAATTAATTAATCTTTTTTTCTATCTAAGTCTCCGTCAATTGGTTGAATTCAATTTGGAAAATCGTCGTAAACATTTGCACTTTTGGTTTTTCTTGTTCTTATAGAAATTCTAAGACTCAAATGTAATTAAAACACAATTAATTAAAACACAGTCTGAATATTTCAAGAGCAAAAATTAATTAAAATTTATTGTAAAAGCTTTTTAATTTGACTTTCAAAAATTTTTTTTTGTCATTTAACAGTCGTTCTTACAAAAACTAATATACTATTTGCATTCGTTTCATACATTTTAATTTTCTATTTTACTCTTTGCAAATAATAAAGGATGTTCATAAAGTTAGTTTGAATGTACTTATCACATTGTGGAACATATGCTTTATATATGTTGAATATATAAAAGACATAAAATAGAAGTTAAACATACGTAACATAAAAATATTTGGTACACTGGCATAAATATAAAAATTTTCAATAACCCAACTATTAATAATTCATAGTCATGAATTTTTCTTATTGGCTGGAATCAAACTTCATTTTCCGGGTTGTCTTCCCAATTTTGAATAAATAAAATGTAAAAGTCGATGTCGCCAAAATTTGAATGGAGTTTGAATTTTATTAGATGAAATAACGGGTTTACGTTATTCCAAAAGTTTGTTATTTTTCGATAATTTATGCCCTTACTCTTGACAGTTTATAAACAAAGTTGTATAGTTGAGTCATGAATTTGTGATGATCATAAGCCGAAACTCACACGTATAAGTAGCACAGCAATTCTAACATGTTGTTAGAATTGCGTCACGTCAAAGCGTGTCGCGCAGATTTTCCAAATTATCAACTTCGAAAGTCTGAACTGTTTGATCATTATGTATTCGAGTCTCTAATTTTATATGTTATACGTATTGTCAGATTCATGTGTACAATAATCCATAATTTGATTATTCGCCAAAATCATACATACATTTTAATGTACTTGATTAATATATACCTTCTAAAACCATTTAATCAAATTATCAAACTAACGATTATTTATCATGGAAAATTATACATTTATATTAGCATTAAAAATATAAATTTTTTCGTTTTCTTTTTAATTTTATAATTACATTTTATACCACTTGCTTCGTAAAAAGTTTGTCTATATGCGGATGGAACGGCAATTTTGAATAAACAAAAACTATTCGGCCGGGTGGGAACCACTGTTATTAGCGGTCTTATTGCGTCAAACTTTAATGGGTGAACCCACACTATTAGAAATGTCCGCATTAATTTTAATGTTCACGTAGCGGTAGTTCATTTCAATGATGTGTGCGTAAATGCAACCACATGCATATTATATATTAATGTGAAGTACTGTCTAAGTTTTGTTGACTTGTAAAATTTCAGACAAACGTAACTTTAACTTGTATGTTACTGTACTTTCTTTTTTATTTCTGCATATTCATAAACAATTTGTCCTATGATATTGAAATTGACGGTGGAGTATGAGGGAAACTCATTTTATAGTTTTAACAAACTTCACCAGTATGAATTTAAGTTTATTAAACGTGTTACTGCATTGCATGAATAACTAATTTAAATAAAAATTACTTTATTTTGACTGATTGTAGAACAATGCAACTATTATAAATTTATTAAATAGTTAATATTTTGTTGATTTTCTAATTACTTTTAAACATTAAATTTTGTCATATTACTTCTACTTTTTCAATTTCTTTTAGGAAAACTATATATTGATTAATTTTTACTTCTACATAAAATCATATTAACTTTTTTGTTATAAGTTTTTTTATTACTCTTCTCAAAATGAACGAGGGTTTTTTTTTTAAATTTTGATTCATATACGTCTCCTGTTATTTGTATATGATCAGGAAAAAAACAAAAAATGCCTTCTTAATGAACCATAAAAGGTTGGTTTGCAGTCAGCACGTAATATAAGCGTGAAATACGCTCCGAATATGTTCGTATAAGGAAAACGGACTTACCAAGAAATAGCTCGTTAAAATCCCCGCGACCACCGATGAACACACCGTAATGGATGTTGAGCTCGAAAAAACGCCCAGGAAGCAGAAATCCAGTGGTATGAATAACATCAATTTGCAAAGTAATGTTCGCATCTCTGCGCGTCAAGTTTACCTCATGCCAGCTAAGATCATTTAGTGTTAATCCTTTTGGACTGGCCATTTCACTTTCGCCAGCACCCAGATTTATGTGAACCTAGAACCAAAAATAAAATGGAAAAAATGTAGTGTGTTAGGATATATGAAAAGAAATATCAATTTTCAATCTTAATCCAATATATTTTTATATTTTCAACTAGTAATATAAATATATATATATATATATATATATATATATATATATATATATAAATTGTTATATAATATATAAAATAATAGTTACATAATTTTTCGAAATTTGGAGAAAATAATAATATTTCTGAAAGGTGAAGAACAACAGAAAATATTGTCTTGAAGACCGTTAATTTCATTATCATTTAATTTAAAATATGTAATTCGTTAAACATATAATTTATAAGGATCTTACATACGAATCTTTACTTGAAAATGGTATGTGATATAGCGATCATTCGTCGACAATGAAGCGACTAATTTGACTTTTTATTCCGTAGTGGTATTCGCTTAAGGACTTTCTTTGTCGAAGAAGCTCATAGAAAACGTGATTCACTTGGTAAATGCGAACTGATTCAAAGTAATAACAATAAGGGACGAACTAGCTTGATAACCACGATTATTCAGAGATTATGCAAATTTAACGCTATTTTTTCCATGCAGCGTTCGTATGAAAATTGCACAATAATTGTAAGATTATATGTCTTCAAATTTCTTTTCTTTTTTACGCAGTAATAATCATGTTTCAATTTAACGCATGATAATACTGTTTAAAAAAATATTTATTTTAGACAAAACTATGACTTTTGGTTATGATTCTCAAAACGTATAAAAAATATTATTTAATTATTATAAATGAATTAATAAAAAACAATGTTTCAAACAATACACACAAAGAAAAAAGTCATAGTTACTCAAACCATGCATGTTTGAATTTGTCTTTAACTAAGTTTTTCTTATTAATTTATATATTATTAACTAGTTATATGTACTAGTTTCCAAGTTGGCCTAACTAATTATATTGGTAACAACAATTAGAAACTGATTGCAGTGGCCAGAAATCTTTTGTTAAAAACAATTTTAACCAAGTTTACTGGTTGTTTAAAGTGACAATTTGGTTCATTGTATAATTATCTCGAAAAGTATGATAAACATTTATTGTAAAATAAACTTGTATTATATACCCTAACGGAAGAAAATATATTTCGAAATATATGCAAAAATATATGTGAATATGTGCACACATATTTTCGGCAAAAAGTTATATATTTAATAGATATTTCAAATATATTTATGAAATATATTTGTAAAAATATAAGTAAAAATATATTTGTAAAATATATGCAAAAATATATTTTCATATAAGAAAATATAATTGAAATATATTTTCAAATACATTTTAGCGGCAAAACGTTATATATTTTGACATATATTTTGACTTATATTTTTTTCCGTACGGGTATCATACACAACAAATTTAAATAAAACATATTAAATTTTAATTTTCTATAATATTCCTGTAAAACATACATTATTATATAAATAAATTGAACATGTAATTGAATATGATTATAATTGCTCAGCAATTAAAAATCATACATACAACAACGTATATCTTTTGTAAAAAAAGTAAAAATTATACAATAAAGGTTATTATTTAGAAGATAAATTAAATATTCTACTTTTATAATTATACGTTCTTCAATTTAAAAAATGTTAGATGTAAAGGTGATACGAAATAATATGTAAATTTTTTTAATACAGTTTTATGATTTTCTCGGAATCGAGTAAAATGTATTTTAACATGGAAAGAAAAACAGTAACAATAGTTTTAGCAGACTGAAATTATAATTTAATAACAATTTTTTCATTCCGCGAGAATTAAATAAAATTGAGGAATAAGAAATTTTTATACGATTTTTCAGATTTCTTATTATTTCCATAATACAAATTCAAATGATTTGAAGATAGAGAAATTAAATTATAAGTTTATTATTAAGTTTATGAGTAAAGAAACAATATTACAATAAACAATAAAACATTTATGGGAATATCAAATATATTTGTATTTATTCAATAACTTAATAATCAGTATTAAAATGTTTATTATCTTATAATAAATTATAAATTAAAATAATTAATTTCTTTCATTTTCACATATTAGAAAATAATAACAATAAATAATTAGTTTTCAAACAGTGCATTTTAGTTTATTATTTTTAAAGTAATAACGATATTTTCTTTATAAAGATATTTTAGTTTGTGTGAATAAAAGAAAAACAGTATTACGCTTTCAAACTCAAAGTTCTAATTAATTTATGAGGTTGCTGCATTAAAAAACGAAAGTTTATACGAGTTTCTTAAAGAAGAAAAACAATTTCTGTTAGTAGACAAACCCTCTTATAAGATGTCTCATCGTTTTGGTTTCGATCGTCGAAATCTTTAATAATCGTAAAATTATTTATTCCCAGTCTTTATTTAAGAATGACTGAACTACAGTAAATTTTCATGAGACACATGCATTGACTTCTTAATCAGCAAGAACCAGGTGAGAAAGTGGGATGGATATGCTATCACGAGGAATAGGTAATGATGGGGTGTTGGCTAAAGGGTTATACATTTTTCATCCGAGTCGAGGACATAAATATTAAAGAGCAAATTTATACATATAAAAGCAAAAAAGTAAAATAACAATTGTGACTTGCATTTCACGGAAATAAAGTAAACAACTATACAGATGCTGGAAATACAAACTCTCAGATACATTTGAGCAAACACAAAGCCACTGAAGTGAACGAAGACGTAAGAAAAAAAGCCCAACACGCCTTGGGAAATATGAACATCAGCGGTAAATATTTAATCCATTAAATTGTCATTGTCAATTTCGTGAATATAAATTTAATACCCATCAACATGTCTATTTGCAATAGCTTTTAAAAACATCTTACTTAAAAGTATCCACATAAAAATATTATATATCAGCATAATACCAAAATATATTCCCTTATATAACTTAAATGGAAATCATATTTTTCTCATTCTGTTCCATATTCATTCTTAGCGTGTACAATAAAAGTAATTGTATGTGTATATTCAGAAAGTAACAGAAAATTCGAAATGTGGGCCATATATGCGATATATACATTATATATAAGTCATATATGCCGCTATACAATGTTTAAAAAAAGTTTGCTCACACATCTATTGAGGTTATGCAACTTTGCGGTTTCGCCCTGTCATCTTATCTTTCTCGACAACTTATTCATTCTACTTGTCTTTTAGTACACTAATTATGAAGTCAACGTGCACGTCACATGAAAAACGAAAATTTTTCCAGACTTGACGAAGAAAAGACTTAAGCATAGGAATTCTTTTAAATGACCGTTCCTTCATTAAAGAAATTTTCGTTTATGAGACCGTTTATCTCGCCTGCAAGGCAAAAGTTAAATTTTTCCAGCCGAGAAACATAAAAATTGCTGGCAGTGTTATTTGCACTTGCTGTACTTTATAGACATCAACAATTTTTCATTGCTTTTTTATAACGCCAAGATTTTACTGCTTGAAAATCTACTGTCATAAAAAAGTCCGTGGCAAGTTTAAAGTTTAATAGTACTAGCATGATGTGGATTTTATTAATTATAAATAAATCTGCATAAACAGAGAATGTCGACTATTTTGTCGCTACAAATTTAATATATATACCGTATAAAATTTCAACAAAATTTTTCGCTAATACAAGAAAAAGAAGTTGATTAATATTTATGATATAATGAATATATATATTTGCTAAGCGTAATTTTATATGTCCATTGTAGTTTAATTCAGTTTTCAAAGCACTAAACTAGATTTACCATATTATAATAGTAAAGCAAAAAATAATATATATTTCTCGCGAAAGTGGCGCCCTCGGAACAAAATATGCAGTAATTTCATATTTACCAATGTACGTGGTTAAATTCATCATAAAGTAAGATTCAAGTTACAAGAGTAATATACGGCAAGTGCCTAGTTAATGTTCACCTTAAATATTGAATGAATATACACAGAAAGTAATAATTATCATGGTAATCGTTTAACTATAATGAAATAGTAATTTGGAAACATAAATTATTTTCCGTGTAGCATTTAAACAAATATAAGCTAATTGTAAGACAAATTAATTTTGAAATAGTTGTTAAAATTAAGATATAACGTAAAGTAAATCGGTAATAACTGTAAACAAATGGAACGAGTAACATGAGTATGATACAGACATGAAACATGCAAAATATATACATGAATTATTTATGACTATGCTTATGCTTATAGCTTTATGGCTGTATTTAAGCCAAAACTTCTGAATGTATGATACATGCATAGTATAAATATGTACATTACACATGTATATTATATATAATTTCTACAGTTCGGCACCTTGTATATATTCATTAGATTTGTGGAACATATATTTTTTAAATCTCTTACAAATCATATGTAAATATATTTTGATTTCAATGAAAAGATGAAAAAAACTGTCCTACTATTATAATTGCTTGATATGTCATTTTTCAAGGAATTTTTTTATAATTATACACATATAATTAATAACAAAATGTTATTTAGCTGAAACATACACAACTTATTATGGATTTAGTACCATGCAGAAAAATCCGAGGATTATAGCGTTTTTGACATTGGAACAACCAGCGTCGATATACGCATATATTTCATAACGTATTGAAAACAGTCAGGTTTCGATTATAACGGCGACGTCACGTGGTCGATTTTTTAAATTTTTGAGTTGCTAAATTTTCCAAAAAAAATCGTACAAAAGTAATTAAATAAAAAAACAAGCTTAAAAAGTTATTATAAGTTAGAGGAATTAGAATTAATTATACATTAATTTTAGTGAACTAAAAATATCAATAATTTATTAACAATATTAAAGTATAAAAAGCAAAAGTTTCTTTTTTTTATTTCTCCATTTTTTATATTTATTCATGAATATTGTGTCTAAAAAAACATGCCAATTTTGTTATAAAATGTCTTTTAGCTCACTTTCTCAGATCAGTAAATTTTAACGTTCTATATTGGTTGTGTTTCCTTATGTATCTTCAGTGGAGTATATTACTGCAGTCTCGTGAAAACTCTTTTTCAATCGCACGAGCGAATCACTCAGCATGCCTTATAAGATATTAGAGAGCGGTTTTACCAATTGCAAACTTAGTTAACACTTAATTTTACTTAATAAAATAGTGTTTACATTACTAAATTAATCATAATACTATATTTTAACTAAAATATCTGAATAATTATTTGTGATATAATAACTTCATGATGTAAACTATCCGTAAAAGGGAAAACGTATACCTTATTTTGAATATATACATTTAAATCAAATGTATATTAACTAGACTAATGCAATGTATATTACTTGAATAATTATTCCAGTGTATTTATAGAAATGGCAGTTAATGCAAATAATAAATTCTAAATAAATAAAGTAATATCGAGGTCGAAATAAATCTTCATCTAAAATCATTATTCAATAGGAAACTGAGAGGTGTAAAAATGTAGTCATTATCTGTTAAAACAATGAATGAAAATAGCTATTATCTATGTTAGTAAAATGAAAGATTCAATCTCGACCTCATTTAATAATCAGATCGTCATTTGTGTCATACCATAATGAAACCTTGTGTTCTTTGAAAGGTAATCAATTGAATTTGTAGTAACCCATTATATCATTTGTATCACACAGCGCAATTTTCTTTTTGATTTTTTTAATTAATGTGATAAGTATAACGAATACATAAACACTATATAACTTCTAATCGACATTACCTGCCATAATAATAATGGGATAATTTTGCATATGAATGGCATATGAATTATGTGCTATCAAATTACGATTTATAATATTTTCTAAATATGATTAATGCTAGATCTTCTGTTATCACATTTGAAATCAGTAACAAAATAAATCGATAAGTTACATTAATGTAAAGTTATTTACATAACTAAATTATATAAACGATATATTTTATAAGAATTTAATATTATTAATAATTTTAGTAAAGTATTTTATAAATTATACGACAAACTGCATTGAAAAAATCTTTTATTCTAATAACAAAAAAACATAAATAACAACAGTACTGTATTTCTTCAACTGTAAATTATTATTATTATATATATATCATCTACTGTTCTTTCTGAAACTGTTATGTGTCTCATTGAAAGACAAATCCCAGTTTTGAACATCAAAAGTAATCAAGTCACACATTCTGATGTCAGAAATTGTAGTCATGCGATTCACTAAGATAATTAAGGGCTATTACACAATAATGCGAAAGGGATTGTAATTCATCGGTGGTATACATAGGGAATGTTAAGGGGATAAAGTCATTGATAATATTTAGCGATATAGTGTTTAGGAGCGATATAGTCTTTAGTGAGCAAAATTAGAAAGGTCATGTCGAAAGGATAAATCGACGCATAAATCGATGTATTGAAGTTTACACATTTACAGATGTTAGGTAGTAATAGCTACAGAAGTAATTGTGAACGGTACGGTCTGATTTTCTGGGTTGATATTTTAGATGGCATATTCAAGGTTTATAGTCCAAATAGGCTATTCAGAGTAAATGTTTATAAATAACGTGTATATATGGCGTGAAAAACTGCAATAACTTCTATATAATTTATATCATTTAGGTCACATTTAACATGTTAACATAATATAAAGGTTAAACTGTCTCAGATCCAAATTATTGTAGAAAAATGTAAAAACTAATGTTCAAATTAAGTTTGAAGGTTGAAGATTGTTAAATTTACCTTTCATAGAATGTTAAAATTTCTGTACGGAAAAGATGAAATTAGTTAGAATTTGAGTAACTTACCCTAATGAATAAGATCTATAGCTAATTTGAATGTTACCTTCTGGGCATTTTAACCGTCTATGAATTCTTAATTTAACTATTTTCAACCTTTAATATACAATGTGTTCTTACAGTCAAATATACATGTTTATATTTACATTCAGGATCGTATTTAAAAAACGTCATTCTTACACTGTCAAAAATGTGTTGTCCCAAAATCTGAAGTTAAGCATAATTAATCTTAAATTCAGAATAAAGAAAACTGAAATTCAGATTTTTCAATGTAAATTAAGATTACTTTACTCTTAATATAAGACAAAGTTTACTTAACTTGAGATTTTGCACAAAACATTTTTTACAGTGTAACAAGATTGTCAGGGTTTATCATATAGAATAGGATTATAGAGAAATCTGAGAACTGATATTCAGAAACGGAATGGACAATTCTGGGAATCTTCAAAGGGATACTATTTAGAAGGGTTTCTGAATGGGATATTTTGGAAATTCTGGTGGAAAATTCAAGGGAGATATTTGGAGCTTGTAATCGGAGTAGGTATTCACGGCAAGTAATTACAAGGGGATATTAAGAGCATTACGTTAGGTATCTAGGGAGAAGTGGGTAATAACGACAGAGAGTTGTATTAAGGAGGCATTAAGATTATAGCGAGAGATATTGACAGAAACGCAAGAAAATTGTATACTTAAATAATATTAAGTAAATTTAGAATCCCTTTGTGGAATTAAAACCTGAATATTAATAAAACACATTTACGTTAGTCACTGAAAAAGGTTTCACAAAAGATTGTGAAGGTTTTAAATTTTAAATTTTAACATATTAAACATGTATAATGTAAAAAAATAAAATATATTATTAAAAAAATATAGTCATAGTTAAAAGAAAATGTAAAAATATTAAAATCTTAAGATATTAAAATCTAAATTGCTCTTTAATAATGCTTTTAACTTAGACTCAATCCTCTTTATGCACACCCGAAAATATTACATACGTTCGTCGTTGTATGTACTTAAGCAAATTCTTATAGGCAAAACGCCAAGTACCTGTATCAATCAACATGAGAAAATGATTATTACAAAAAGAACCATATACTTCTTTCCTTAGGAGAAAAACTTTGCCCATTTCTCGAGAAAAATTTTTATAAAGTATATAGATAAATTTTTCGAGATTACAAATATGTATTTGACCAGTGTAGCTTATTTGAAAAATTCCACGATAATCTAAATCAAAACTACTTTTTGGGTAATATCATTTTTTAAACTAACAAAAGTGCATCTATTGTAACAGACTTTTGTACTCGACTTTAAGTTTTTAGTTTTATTCTCTTCTACTTCGGCTCGAGAAAACACATTCAATCTCCAATGAATTTTTACTCCATATTTTCCACTGTGCGCAACGAAAGTGTATATTGTTCTGGAATACTTTTGATAATCAAATATTGAGTACCGTTCTCTCGCTCAAAATAACAATATTGTTATTTCGATAATTAAAAGAAAATGTATAGTATAAAGTAAAGCAACAATTATAGCCGCTTATTCATTATATGGTCTCTTTTACATCAAAGTCAGCAATTGAACAAAATATTTAACTTGTTGATGAAATAACAAGAAATAAGCGAATTGAAGGAGTTTTACAACGATAGCACAATCTGTAAAGTCGTTGAGCTTGGTGGTTTATAATTCTTAGTTAAAGCACTCGTTAACTCCAATTTTAAGAAGCGCTTTTCTTGTAGTAATAAATAGTCATTAGTCGACGGCTATGCGAAAATAAGAAGTTAACTCTAAAGATTAAAAGACTAACTCGTAAAAATCTTACAGTTAAAAATATTGCAAAAATACTCTAATGAAATCATATAGACATATAGATACGAAATGTTTTTAGCCTAATGTATTACAATATTACATATGAAATATCGACGTATGTAATATTCAAATGGGTCACTTAACCTCGGGAATCCTCTAATAAGATCAATGAATTTCACGCATTTTTTCCATTCCTACATTGAAATTATTGATTGGCTTTGTGATTCGATGAGATTGATTTTATGCCAACGAAACTGATCGGAAAGTTTGCAGTCGTATTTCATTCTTGTTTGCAAGGGCGAAATAAAATTTGACTTCTTCCATACGAGAGTACACATCTCATAAAACTTGAGTCAAACCATTTTTCATTTCTGTGCGAGAACTTTGTTTTATTCTGCTTTCAATGTCCTTATTACTTCTTTCTATTTTGTCTTTTCGTGTCCCTTTTTCATACTTTTTTTTCTTTGATAAGTTGATATAAAATATATATTGAAATGTACAAAATGGGCTATTTCGTATGACTTTGGTCGGTAAAAGAAAAGGTAATGTATTGCATGCTATATTCAACTTGAGACAGCATTGAGTAGTATACGATGACTATGCAAAACACATCGATATGTATCAGTGAAATAGGCTGGATGCCAAGCAAAGGGTTTTCAGGATTTCACGTTTAGACAGTTGCAAACCGAGCAATATGCGGTGACAGTAGTTTCGTCGGAAATTCTGTTTAAATTGTACTACCAGATGCTACTCGTCGCGAATTTCAAAGGATCTTATGTGTCAGTTTTACCACGCGTATCCTCATCATCCATCCAGGTCTACTTAAGAAACTCAATTAAAACTAACTCCCATGAACCCAAAGGCATAACGTATATACGATCAATACATTGTCAACTTATCGCTGTGCGCAATAAAAATTGTCTATGACAGTACTTTTTGGATTGTTAATTGATCAAATTTATTCTTATCTACTTTGTTGCAATGTTCTTTAAAGCAAACAGAAGAGTTATTATACTTTTGTAATATAATAACAAAATCTATAAAGTCTTTTCTCTTTGATGCACAAGATATATCAATTTTCAAGATGAAATCGAAATAGATGTATCGAAAACAAATGATTTGAGAAATATATATCTCTAAATTGAATGATTTTCTCGTAATATAAATTGTATATGTGTAGCAAAATATATGTCATTTCTATGAAAAATTGTCTTCTAAGAAATATAGTCGTTTGATGATAAAATTTCGGTTAAATTGCATTAGGAAAATTTATTGTGTAATAACTTAGTTGAGTTATATCTTAATTTGCAGAATCTTTGTACAGTTGATTAACTTAATTAATGATTGTTATAAAGTTTAATCATTCATAATGTATAAATGTTTCTATTCTTCTTTTTTAGCATAAATTTATTTGTTTTTTTCTTTTTTTTTGTAAAATTGTTTATACTTTATAAAACTTTGTTTCAGTTTAACAGCGCAATATTTCTAAAATCGAATTGGAAACACAATATTATGCTAAAAGGAGATATTACTCAAAGAAACGTGACGTTTCAAATATAAGACGTGGCAAAGATATGGAACATGCATATAATTTTTATACCTGCTTAATGTTATCATATTTTTCTCTAATCCATTTACGTCACTTAGACAGATAATCAAATATTTCTTTTCATAACACAAAAAATTCCAAATCAACATTTCAATGGACTCTTAAAAACTACACTGTCTGATTTTTTTTTTTTTTTTTTTTTTTTTTTCAA